>APFE030473100.1:9041-111062 GCA_000404065.3 Pinus taeda | reverse complement strand
TATCTTTAAAGGACAACACCACTTCCAAACAACTTTATACCACTGAAAATGATATGACCCTACTTTCTTGTTTCACTATCACTTCATAAGCTAGTTTCGTCATTACCACCCCGATTTCTTTTTTCATTTTCGATATGAGTTGTCAAGGTCTTTGCTCAGTCTAATGCCATTCTATGCAAGTGACAAGACAAATTGTGTCCATTCCCATGCTAGACTCACTGAGAGGCCCAAAGCATTAGCTAATTTCCAAGGTCTTAGGGACATCTCATTGACTTTGGGATCAATTTCTTTAGAACGTAAAGAAATGCTTTGTACTTTAATGCCACTTCCAGATTCAAGGAGATTCTTTTGTGGCCATCACCTCCTATCATTTATACTTTCGTAAGTCTATTTTTCTTCCATCTCCTACCTGCGGGATAAGACATTTTTTAATTATGTCAAACGCTGACACCAATGCCTTCCTGATATTTGACCCTCCTTGCCACGACTTTGTCTCTTAGTGAACCCATTCTTCAACCTTTTTTATTCTTCCAATACTTGTCTCACATCAAAGTTCCCTATAGGCTAACATCAAACATACTCCAAATAATTTTGATAGTTAGTGACTTTGCAAAAATGAAAATGTTTTTGAGCCCCCATCCTCCCAATTTCTTAAGGATGGAAGTTTATTTCCAACTTACTGAATGCATCCCATTATGTCTTTTTCCTTTCCAAAGAAAATGGAAACATAAATTTCTAATTCTATTTAGAATTGTCCTTGGTACGCTAGCTGGGGCCAACCAATAGACGTGGATTGCTTCTAAAACCAATTTTACCAAGATCAATCGGCCTTCCAAAGAAAACCATCGGTTTCAACAGTGATTGATCTGGAATTCCACTTTCTTTACCATCCAAAGTCAATCTACAACTCGGTAACTATTAGCCTTTAAATGATAACCAATATACTTTATTCTCTCATCTAAAGGAAAAAAACTTGAAATGAAGAATTTTTTTTAAAGTTAAAATTAAACTTTCAAGAACTCCATTAGTTAACATAATTAACTTGGAAGGATCGACTCCCATACCTGTAGCTTCACAACACAACACAATTTTGTCCAAATAATTCTTCATTCTTCATTCGAGCCACATCCAAATAAGATAATGCCATCAAAAATAACAATTGTATGAGTTTGACTAGTATGGATACTTGTATACCTTTGATTCTCCCTTCTGTTGTTGCATGGCCGTGAAGAAGACTTAAGCCTTTTGCCACTAGTAGAAATAAAAAAGGTGAAAGTTGACATTCTCGTCGAATTCCTCTAGAAGTTTTAAAAAATTGAGTTGGTATGTTATTAACTAGTACTGCGAAGTTTCCCAAAGTGGCACATCCCATTATCCAATCAATAATATCAAGAGGCAAACCAATTTGTAGTAAAATTAGTCCCAGGATGACCTAATTAACTCAATCACAAGCTTTAACCATATTTAATATGAGCACTAACCCCGAGAGCTTCTTGACTTTCACACTATGTAGTCCTTCTTGTGCTAATCCAATAGCATCGAGGATGCGTCTATTTGTCAAGAATCCAAACTGTTCTTTTGATATACCTTTTGACAATTGTTCCTTTAAACGATCAGTTAGAATTTTTGAATTCAAATTGTAGAGAAAATTACATAAAGATATAGGGTGGAAATCTGCAAAATTTTGTGGATTGGTCTTTTTTGGAATTAATGCTATGAAAGTGGCATTGAGTGCCTCCAGAAATCTTCTTCCCACTTTAATCTCTTCAATGACCTTGACTAGATCGTGATCTAGGAGATTGAAAAACTCTAAATAAAATTTTGTTGTTCGTCCATTAGGTTTGAGACTTGTTTCCTTCTTAACTTTTTTAATAACTTGCAAAACTTCCTTCTAGCACTCTTTGTGAAAAAATCATCAACTTAAATCCCCATAAATTAACCATCAAAGAAAATAAATAAGAATGATTAAAATATATATATTTTTTCAAAATAAAACTTAAAACATTTAAAATTAATGATCAAGGTATAAAATCAAAATTATTTTACATAACCAAGGTAGAAAACAATATATATTAGGTTAGTATATTAATCCTTACATATGGATTATTGTAATTTCAATATGTTACATTGTATTTGTTTTTATTTTTCTTTCAATTTAAATTTTTACCAGTATATGTTGTTTTTATGATAATATTGGTACACAAATCAATGCATATTTCATCTTTCTAACTTCTAATAATCAACGGTAAATGAATGTATGATTAAGACACTCAATATTACATTAACATATGTTGTTTTTGCGATAATATTGATACTCTTTTTTAATGTAAATTCATGAGTAGATTTCTATTAATAGTAAAAAGGTTTACAGTGGTTGCAAAATTTGCATTTCTATAATTTGCTTCTTGCTTACCAAAACATCACTGTGGATGAACATGTATGAAACTATAGAAACCAGGAGGTTATAGGAACGAAGAACTGGCTTTTGCACCTAGCCAATCATGCTACTAAAAACTTAGACCAGTGAGATATTAACAAACTAGACAAGAACAATATACTATTAACCATACAAATATATATAATAAAGGAGACAAAAATTGACCAAAACCAAGAAAAGTTGTTTTCCTTCAAATAGGCCAACATGTCAATTTCTACTTGGACTCCTTTGTCCAAAATTATAACTAGTGATGAGGCAGTTGAGTTGGCTTGAGGGGAGGCTTGTGCTAGTGCATTGATGACACAGGTCCTTCCTGATGCTTGTTTGACACAATGTTTGAGTTTGAAACTACATAACATTTGATGCTGGACAACTGAATAACTATGTCATCCAAGTTGTTTCTGATGTCCCTAAGAATGCGTTGATGTCTTCCTGACCTGCAAAAAGTTTATATTTGTCTACCTGTTTATCTCTTATGACCATACTAAGAAGAGTTTCCATTTTACGGTGATGTGTAATGGAATGTAGGAAATGGATCCTTCACCTAGGAAACTTCCCTAGATCCAAAATACACTTGAGGCTACTGCCTCCAATATCCGAGTCTGAAAAGTAAGCTTAATCACCAAATTCCTTGGCCTCTAACCGAAGAATTTCTTTGCGTACCTCCAAAGGAACCACATTGAAAAAGTTAGCAATTGATTTCCAACCAAATAAAATCTTGTGCTGCGAAGAAGAGGAACCCGAGGCTCCTCCTTTACAACTGGAAGCACATAACCTTGGCACCATGAGAGTGATAAAACTACAAAACAAGTTGCTACAACTTGTGGTTGAACGAATCACTAGAGAGAACCTACTGACGCGACTGTATCATGAGAAATGAAGGTGATATATGAAGCGTGGAGGCTGCAGAAAGACTTTGCAGTGTAAGTTTATGCAACTATTGAGTACCCTTTTAAAACCATATGGAGAAGGTACTTGAGTACCAAACTCCACAAACCAAGATTGGACAAGGAAAGGGGATCCTTGCAGGGTCAAAGTTTTTAGGAGCCACAGAGGGGAGGAATGCGATAAGTTCAAAGGAGGGACCAAACCCAAAATTGTGGAGAAAAAAGACAAAAACATTGACCCATCGGAGAAATAAAAACTGTAATATGAGACAGGAGGCTACCTAAATAACTACCAGCTGGTGGTAAATGAACCCCCGCCAACCCAACTTGTAAATACCGACCCACAACTAGTATGAGAACCCCTGTCAACCCAACTTGCAACACTGAAGTGATTAGCCTAAACACAAATGACCCGAGACTTAAAATAAAAGAATGCTTCAACCAAAAGAATGCATTGATTCAACTATACAAACACTGTGAATAAAGGCGAGACTTGCAAATTGATTGACTAACTAATGAGGTCTATATAGGAATGGAGCACACCAAAGACTAGACCTGGAAGGAAGAAGAAATAGAACAGTAAACAATACCTCCACCCTTTCGGTCACGAACCATAAGAGAGAGCTCCTTGAAACAAATTCGCTTGTGATTGTCATTGCTACGGAACTGTTGGTAAATTACTGAGAACGTTTTTGGAAACCAACCTCTCTGCCACCCTGAGACCTTTTCCATGCAAATATATGGAAACCTAGAGGTGAGAGAGGGAGCAGATGAGTCCATTGCTAGCCAGATGTAGATAATGAAACTACATGGTTCCGTTGGGAGACTATGAGCCATAATTTTCTCATTAATGAACATTCCTTGGTTGTTAGACAATATAGCAGAGGCATCCAATCCGCCCTGAGAAGAACAACCCATCTCTGAATGGGAAGAGAGGATGGAGTAACTAGGAACTATACCACATGTAGGGGTTGATACACTGTGGTGTGGGAATTAAAGGCACATCAAGTTCCACATATGAGGACCTCCAAATGGTATATGCTCCTACCACGATTGTGTCCTACTCCATGAGGTGTAATGCTCTTCAACGCCCTTCGTCGATGCCTCTTGCTGGGATCACGTGGAGGTTGGACCATTTTGCTAGGAAACACCCCCATCGGGGATTGGGACACTTGCACTTAATTTATCTTGTATTATATATATTTTTAGCTCCTCAACTTCCTTTTCACCATTAATCAACAACCATGGTTTGTTTATAGCTATGTGGTCATTCTTACAACTCCAATTTTCCAAAATGTCAACTAAATTTCCTTCCCACCACATGTGAATTGGGATGACATAATAAAATTTGTCCAACAAAACTTTTATGCTACTCACCACTACTTGTAGATGTTAGCTATGTATGAGTGTATCTATCGTGTGTCCTTGAATTAATTTAGAAATTGTTTGTATGACCAATTTTGAGTCTCCATGAGCCTGTATGAAGCAGAAGCCTTCTCTCTTAGCTATGTGTAAACCTATCTCCAATGCCTTAAATTTTTCCATGTTTTTTGATGAAAAACCACATGAGAATGCATAGATGTGTAGTGGATCCGAATAAGAATCTCTGAGAACCCCCCATAACCTGCTAGACCTGGAATTCCTTTTGAAGCTCCATTAAAACTTATCTGAATAAAATGTGAAGGAGGGTGCATCAAAGTATTGATAACCTTTTCTTTATATACATTGTTATTAGCAGGAGCAGAGACCCACATTTTAGGTGAAATTTCAAGTCTTTTCAGTATATTAAACTCCAGTCCACTTGTTTGTTCATACTCCCAAGGAGGAATGGAAGTGATAACTATTTCCCAAATGTTTTTAAGAATCATTCCTGAAGAGACGATGTTTGCTTGAATCACCCTTCAAAGATTCTTGCATTGTGTTCCTTATAAATATTCCACCATGTAAGACCCAACGCTAGATGCCACACCTTTGATACCACCAAATTCTTATACTTACGTTCCTACCACTATTCTAACTATGATGTAGTGTTCATAGTAGTGTGTAGCGAGCATCCAAAAATTTGTTGAACATAGGTCCACAATATCATAGCAAGAGGACAAGTGATGAGTAGATGATCTATAGTTTGTTCTTCTTGTAGACACAATTCACAATATGACAGACCTTCGAAACATTTTCTTCTCAAGTGATCTCATGTTAATGAATGATTCCATGCAATTTTCCATAAGAACGTTGCAATCGTTGACCACCCTGACTCTTTATGATCCAAAATGGATCTTAAACCCTCTAAACCTCTAAGTCTTCAAATATCGGAAAACACTATCGCATGGAAAAACACTAAGAATTGGCGGAAAAAAAACTAAGTGGAGGTTCATATGGCATTGCACAAGACTTGTCGGATTGGGCTGATCAACGGTCCAGATCAAATCGGCGATATCACATCGGCAGAGGTCAATGGGGCATATCGACGCTAACCTTGAGTGAGTTGCAACTACGATCCAGCGATATAACATGGACCATCGGATCAACGCGCAGATCAACGACGGAGACCATGTATATCGCATTGCAGATTTAAAAGGGAAGGACTTACCGCAGGCCAGAGACACAAGCAATATGCGATTGCGACTTATCGCATCGCAATATAATAAAGGGGTGATGCCAAGAGGACCGCGGGCCTTGTGCATGCGATAAAGGCTGGACCCGATAGGGATTATGGACGTGATTTAAATATATTTGAAGTCTGATTTTTGTGGATTTTTTTTTGTATTTCCCTGTGTATTGATGTTTAGCCACATGCAATGCGATATTGCAATATTGCGATAAAATGGCGGACCCGAAAGGTTTATAAATACAACTTCATATAATTTGAGTTTCATGGTAAACGGTATTTCGGGTGGCCTTCAGGTGGTAAGTGGTATTGGAGAGGCTTCGCCTGATCCCATACACTGGCCGACACGTAGCACACCGTAGGAGAGAGAAAACAGTTTTTCGGGCGAGTAATCTCCGTGCACATAGGCCACTCGAAATGGCTGTCAGCCGTTGGATTGGGAGATCATGGATCAACAGTGGACTTGCGATAGTGATCAAGCGTGGACCCGAAAGGATTATGGGGCGGACTTTATATCATTTGAACTCTGGCTTTGGTGTTTCGGTCGACATTTCCTATGTTTTTAGTGTTTTCCCGGTATTTCTCTGTGTAAATAGAGAAGTGTAATTTTAGGGGATTTTCACTTGTGCCCAAGATCTTTCCATTGTGAATGGATGCCTATGTGCCTTAAGCGTTTTTCAGTGAGTGTTTGATGCTCAGTAGGGAGATGAAGGGACAAAGGCCGAGAGAAGCAGTTGCTTAGAGACAGAGAGTCAGAGAAAATGCAGCTACGAATAGTTGATCAGAGGCACTAAGAGGGAGAATCTATGTACTCTTTAAACTCGAGGTTTTCGTGTGAAATCCCTGTGTAATATCACTGTTGTTGTGTTATGGCTCTGATTGAGCTCACACTTGTAAACTCTATTTTTGAAGACATAATATAGAGGTTAATACTGAAAGCTGGACCAGGGGACGTAGCCAGGAAGTCTGGTGAACTCCTTGATTACTCACTGTGTTGATGTGTTGAATTGTTATGTTTTCTGATTGTTAAATGTCTGCATTATTCGCAATCTTTATGATCCATTGGACTAAGTAATATAGGCATTCCTGCACATGAGTTTGTAATACCTTTTATCCTTAATTTAATATCCATTTCAGATCAAGTGGTATCGGAGCATTTGGTATTGGTTTTGTTAAGGTTAGACAAGCTTGTGCTGGATTTTGAATGCTAACTAGATTAAAGCTCAGATTAAAGCTCAGACTAGGAGAAGGAGAACTTGTTGAGGCCAATCTAGAGATTGGAAGAGTCTATTCTCAGAGGAGAATGGAAAAAGAAGCTCCATTGGGACCAAAATCTCAATTTATAGAAAGTTTTATGACAATCCGAGCCATGGTGTAAGAGATGTATCTGGAATTTAAGAAGGGTCGAGGAGAAAGCACTTCAACACCTAAACCAGACAAAGGAGCAGAGGAACCTTTTCTAGTTTCCCCTCCAGAAGGCAAAGGAAAAGGAGAAATGCCTCCTACACCATCTCCTCCATCATCACCTTCGTCATCCTCATCATCTTCTAGCTCTTCTAAGAAGAAGAAGAAAACTTCCATAATCAAATTAGATGTGAAGTTTGATTTGCCAATTTATGATGGAGAACTCTGCAGAAAAGCTAGATAATTGGATAAGACAAATTGATGTATATTGAAGGGTACATAACGTTGATTCAGAAAGGAATAAGATTCAGCCGGCTAGCCTTCGACTTGGAGGAATTGCACTAGTATGGTGGGAAGGCAAGACACAAGCTGATCTACAAAAACATGGTAAAATCATTTCTACCTAGAATTAATTTATTTCTACTATCAAAAAGCAATTCTATCCTTTAGCTTACATGCAACAGGCAATGATGAGTTGGAAAACTCTTCGTTAGTTGAAGGGTCAGAGTGTATAGAGTTATACTCAGGAATTCAGAAAGAGAGATTTAACTCTAGGTATATCATTAGATTCATCTGAGACTTTATTGAAGTATATAGGTGGTCTTCATAGCTATTTAAAGCATACTATTCTCATGTTTAATCCCACTAGCTTAGATGATGTATCAGTTCAAGCCACAAATCTAGAAGCTAGAGGTAATAACGTAAACCCAGAGGTTGGGGGAACATCTAAATATTCTGTAAGCAAGAGCAAGGAAAAGAAGAAATTGAAATGGAAGGAGAGGAAAGCAAACACTGTAAATAAGGATAAACCTTCATGCACTCATTGCAAGAAAGAAGTACATGATGAGGCACATCGCTGGTTTTTGCATCCAAAATTGAAACCTAAGAAGTTTGGTGGAAAGAAGAAGAAGAATGATGCTGCTATTCAACAGGACATGGGATCAGATTCAGGTGATGAAACAATAGTTACAGCCACAGGTATTAAAGGTAAAGATTCTGAAGCATCCACAAGTAATTCTGCACAATCTGTTGATAATGAAAATAATGAGAGGGAAAGAAATGAGATTTTTTGTATTAGAGTAATTTCCAAGCACAATAAGATTGATACTTTGTTTGATAGTGGATCACAAGTAAATTTGATTTCTGAAACAGTTGTAAAGAAGTTGGGATTACAAAAAAAACCTCATGAGAAGCCATATCCATTAGGTTGGGTGTGTGATAAAACAAAGCTACAAGTAACGAGACAATGTAAACTTAGGTTTGCTATTGGATCAACATTTGTAGATGAGGTTGAGTTAGATATAGTTCCATTGGATATATGTGGTATTGTTTTGGGAAGTCCATACTTGTATGATAGGAAAGTTATTTTCTATAGAGTTGAGAATAAGTATCAACTCACTAAAGAGGGAATTGAATATACTGTAAGAGCTCATAAACTCAAAGATAACTATTCTCTCATAAACTTAGGACATATGAAAAGAATTGTGAATTCAAGTAAGCAATTTTTACTAATGGTTGTAAAGGCAAAGGATCCTGAAAAATCCAATGCATTTGAAGGTCGTGATTCTAAACAAAAAGCTGATTTAGTTAAAGTTGTTTCAGAGTATGATGTTCTATTTCAAGAACCAAAAGGTCTGCCACCCAAGCGAGAAATAGTACATGATATTTATTTGCAGCAAGATGCTCCATTACCTAACATTAGAATGTACAGGTTGTCAGCGTTAGAGAATGCAGAGATAAAGAAGCAGGTATAGGAGTTGCTCGATAAAGGGTTTATACGACCAATCACATCTCCATGTGGATCTCTGATCATGCTGGTGAGAAAGAAAGATGGTTCGTGGAGAATGTGCATTGATTATAGAGCACTAAATAAAATAATGATCAAGAATCATTATCCTCTTCCTCGTATTGATGATTTATTAGATCAATTGAAAGAAGCAGTTTAATTTTCTAAGTTAGACTAGTGAAGTGGTTATCATCAGGTCAAAGTTGCAGAACAAGATGCATGGAAGACTACTTTCAAGACAAAGCAAGGACTATATGAATGGTTGGTTATGCCTTTTGGCTTAACTTATGCTCCTGCTACATTTATGAGAGTTATGAATGATGTACTCATACCATTTATTGATGACTTTGTAATTATTTATTTAGATGACATTCTTGTTTTTAGTAAGACATGGGAAGACCATGTAAAGCCTGTGAAGTAGACTTTAGATGTTTTAAAAAGAGAAAATCTCTATGTAAAACTGTCAAAATGTGAATTTGGCAGAACATCTTTAAAATATTTGGGTCATATTGTAGGGGTTGGTGAATTGAAGATGGATCCCTCTAAGATTGAAGTCATTGTGAACTGGCCTAAACCCAAATATGCTATAGAGGTTAGGAGTTTCCTAGGGGCAACACAATACTGGAGAAAGTTTATTGCTAACTTTTCATTGATTGCAGCTCCATTACATGCTTTAACAGGATTGAAACCAGTGTTTAAGTGGGGAGGCATACAACAAAAAGCCTTTGACACCTTAAAAGAGAAAATCAGTACAACACCAATACTAGCACTACCAAATCTTCAACATCCATTTGAGATTGAGATAGATGCCAATGACTATGCCATGGGAGCAGTGTTGATGCAACACGGAAAACCCATATGCTATCATTCTGAGACATTTACTTCTGCAGTAGTTAATTATCACACATATGATAACGAATTGTATGTATTAGTACAAAGTGTGAAAAAGTGGAAACATTACCTAATGGGTAAAGAAACAATCATACATATAGATCATCAACCACTTCAATATTTGCACTCACAAACTAAATTTCAGAAATCAAGACATTATAGGTGGATGGGTTTTCTAAAGCAATTTCATCTTGTCATCAGATATAAGAAGTGCATACACAATAAGGTTGCAGACATGTTATCAAGACCAATCATAAATGCATCTACTATACTTAAGCATAACTCAGTAATGCATGAAAGTTACATTGAACAATATGCTCAAGATGTAGCTTTTAAAGATGTATATGCAACTTTAAGTCATGGCAAGCAAGTAGAAGAATTGGATTATTATGTAAAGGACCAACTCTTATATCATTTGGGAAAGTTATGCATTCCACAAATTGAAAGAGTTAACATAATCCGAGAGGCACATATTTCTCTCATATCAGGTCATTTTGGTGTAAGTAAAACAGTTACACAATTGCAAAGGTTCTGTTATTGGCCAAGAATGCATGAAACAATTTCTAGATATATCAAAGGGTGTACTATGTGTGCAACAAGCAAGCCCAGTAATAGAAAATTAGGCTTGTACACTCCACTTCCAATTCCTTCTCGTCCTTGGGAAAGTGTTTCCATGGATTTTGTTGGGGGATTGCCAAAATCTAGGAAAGGTCATGATTATTTGTATGTTGTTATGGATAGGTTCAGTAAAATGTGTATTTTGATACCATGTAACAAGCAGGTTATCACTGAACAAACAAAAAAGTTGTTCTCTCAAAATGTATGGGTTCATTTAAGGTTACCCACTTCTATTGTATCTGATCGAGATTCTCGATTTGTTGGGAAGTTTTGGTCAAGTTTATGGGAGTTGATGGACATCAGGTTGAAGAAGAGCACATCATTTCATCCACAAACAGATGGTCAGACATAAGTGGTCAACAAGACAGTGATACAGTTTCTCAAAGGCTATTGCAGCAAGCGACCCAAGCTTTGGGATGAGCATTTGTGTTATGTGCAGCATGCTTACAACCGTGCCAAGCACTCTTCTACTCAAAGATCTCCTTTTGAGACTTGTTTTGGTTTTATACCAAAGTCTCCCTTGGATTTTGTCTTTGGTAAAGACATAGCAGTTGATGGACACAGTGATGTGGACAAAGCAACCAAGTTCATTAAACAAATCTAGGAAATTCACCAGGCAGTACAGGAACAGCTAGAAATAAGTCAAGCCAAGTACAAGGCAAGACATGACAAGCATTGTGTTGAGCATAGTTTTCAAGTTGGTGATCAAGTCTGGTTGTACATCAGCAAAGACAGAATGCAAGGTGAAGGTAAGAAGCTAAAACCAATAAGGTATGGACCTTTCAAGATACTTGATAAAATTGGTGAAAATGCTTTTCGCCTTGATTTTTCAGCTTATATGCAGATCTATTCAGTTGTTAATGTAGAAAACTTGAGATTGTATGAACCTTTATTGATTGAAGATCCTGAAGAGCAAAGTTAGTTTCCGTCTATTGGGGATTTGTTGCCTGAGTATCTCAATGAGTTACAGGAGGAGATAGTTCTGGATAGGAAGGTAAGAACTACACGTCAAGGGGATGTTGAGTACCTGAGAGTGGGACTCAAAGGTTCAAATCCAAGCAAAGCAAGATGGATAGAAATTGGACAAGTGAAGGAACTGTATCCTCACTTGCTCGATGCCTAAAACCAACTTTTGGTGGTCCTAAAGCTTTTCAGTGGGAAGGCGTGATCCAAAATGGATCTTAAACCCTTTAAACCTCTAAGTCTTCAAATATCGGAAAACACTATCGCATGGAAAAACACTAAGAATTGGTGGAAATAGAGCTAAACAGAGGTTCAAATGGTGCTACACAAGATCCATCGGATCAGGCCGATCAACTGTCCAGATCAAATCGGCGATATCACATCGCGGAGGTCAGCAGGGCATATCGACGCTAACCCTGAGTGAGTTGCGACTGTGATCCAGCGATATGACGTGGACCATCGTATTAGCGCGCAGATCAACAGTGGAGACCACATATATCGCATCACAGATTTAAAAGGGAAGGACTTACCACAGGCCAGAGACACAAGCGATATGCGATTGCGACTTATCGCATCGCAATATAATAAAGGGGTGATGCCAAGAGGACTGCGGGGCGTGTGACATTCAATAAAGGCTGGACCCGATAAGGATTATGGACATGATTTAAATATATTTTAAGTCATGTTTTTGCAGATTTCTTTGTATTTCCCTGTCTATTGATGTTTGGCCACATGTAATGTGATATTGCGATAGAATGGCAGAGCCGAAAGGTTTATAAATACGACTTCATATAATTTGAGTTCCATGGTAAATGGTATTTCGGGTAGACTTTAGGCGGTAAGTGGTATTGGAGAGGCTCTGATCGATCCCATACACTGGCTGACACGTAGCATGTCGTAGGAGAGAGAAAATCGCTTTTTCAGGCGGGTAACCTTCGTGCACATAGGCCACTCGAAATGGCTATCAACCGTTGGATTGTGAGATCGTGGATCAATGGTGGACTTATGATAACAATCAAGCGTGGACCCGAAAGGATTATGGGGCAGAATTTATATCATTTGAAGTCCAGATTTGGTGTTTCCGTCGGGATTTCTTGTGTTTTTAGTGTTTTCTCGGTATTTCTCTGTGTAAACAGAGAAGTGTAATTTTAGGGGATTTTCGCCCACGCCCAAGATCTTTTCGTTGTGAACGACTGCCTATGTGCCTTAAGCGTTTTTCAATGAGTGTTTAACGCTCGATAGGGAGATGAAGGGACAAAGTCCAAGAGAATCAATTACTCAGAGCCAGAGAGTCAGAGAAAATGCAGCTACGAATAGTTAATCAGAGGCACTAAGAGGGAGAGTTTGTGTACTCTTTAAACTCAAGGTTTTTGAGTGAAATCCCTGTGTAATATCATTGTTGTTATGTTATGGGTCTGATTGAGCTCACACCTGTAAACTCTGTTCTTGAAGAAATAATATAGAGGTTGACACTGAAAGTTGGACCAGGAGACGTAGCCAAGAAGTCTGGTGAACTCCTTAATTACTCACTATGTTGATGTGTTGAATTGTTATGTTTTCTGATTGTTAAATGTCTGTATTATTCACAATCTTTTCAATCCATTGCACTAAGTAATATAGGCATTCCTGCACATGAGTCTGTAATACCTTTTCTCCTTAATTTAATATCCATTTTAGATCACTTTCCACAATTTCTTCCACATTGTACTGTTATTGTTAGGTTGAATTGTCAATATCACTGAATATGCTTCGTTTAGGGTGAACATCCTTATCGCTTTATGACCCCAACATAGAATGTCCTGTTGATGGGATATACATATCTTCTGTTAACCAATAGTCGTTGAAATGCTTCTCAATTTTGACTAGTATTTGAGTTGATCCAATCATGCTTTTCCTTCCATTGCCTCCATTCTTACACTTATTGAGAATGCTTCCAATAGTTTGCAACCTTTAGAGCTGCTTGAGATTGTGTAAATTGTTTAATTTGATATAACTGTTCATTTCCTTCCAATGTCGGGAACTATTGCCACGATTCCTCCCAAAAGTATGTTGTCTTCCCTCCTCTGACCTCCAAAAAAGCATGCTCACATAAAACAATTTTGCAATCCTGTGCCCAATTCCAAATAGTTGAACCCTTTATATAACCCTCAAATCTTAATCTTTCTTCTTTCCTAGAGTTTGACATATACTTTCGGGCCCAGATTTGTTTCAATAATTGCGATATGCCCTTAACTCAAATCCACCATGGCTTCATGGCATATGCTAGGCTGACAAGTTGAGGATCGCGAATACCTAGTCCCCCTAACTATTTGGATGTGATTAGTTTATTCCAGCTCAACAAGGCCCACTTTCTGGTTTGAGAAGAACTTCTCCATAGAAAATTTGTCCAAATAGATTTTAATTGTTGAGAGACTTTGATTGGAATGGGAATTACTGAGATTTGATAATTGGGGAGATCCTGCAATATCGCTTTGAATAATGTTAATTGACTAGGGAAATTAAGTGTTCTAAAGGCCCAATTCCTTATTTTGCGTCTAATTGTTAAAATTGGTAACTAGGGCCAAACTCCATGTGGGTCATCTTATTCATGGCTAATAATATTTTTATTAGATTCCTCTCATCAAGAGGTGTAGGATTGATCTAAAGACCATCCGATTCCAATAAGTATTTATGGAGATATGAATTTATTTTGATTATGGAATAATTATCAAGCCAACCTACAACTCATGTAGGCTCAAAAGCCCAACAGTCGCATCTATTCAATCATCAACAGTTGTGTATAAATACAGGAGGTATTTTCCTCATTTGGACTCACTCAACTCATCACATCTCTCTCTCTTCCTCTTGTGCAGAAAAGAGGCTGTCTCCAACTGCGTAGAAAGAGACTCTTCTCTCACACGTGTGGAAGAAAGGTGCATAATTTAGGGCTGCAACTGCAGAACCAAAGTTTGACCAGCATTGACCAGAAGATTCCCTCCTCAAAACTACGCTGTAGGTCCATCTGGATCTCCTCTGAAGGTCGCATTTTTTGGTGGTGGAATCAAGCCAATCCGACAGTCGGTTTGCAAGATATTGTCTGCCCTAGTTTGGCTAATCTAGGGTTTGCTGCTGTTGATGTAAATAAGATTTATGTTCTATTTTCTCTCTGCTGAATTATCGAAGATAAAGGAAGATTTGATCAAAGGGTTTCCCCACATTGGGGTTTGTCCCTGGCTAGCTGCCACATCTTGTGTCTCTTGTCTTGGCTTGTTTTCTGTCAATCATTTATTGTTTTATCTATACTTTACTTTATGTACATGTGATTGCTAATCTGTGGATAATAATAAGAAAGATAAGTAAACTGCTAGAAGCATAGAACATACCATAACTTAACATGGTATCAGAGTTTAGGTGAAGACAAATCCCGAGCAAGAGCAAGAGCAATCATCGAAGAGAAGATTGGCAAGGCTATCCTAAAAGAACTATGGGGTCCTCAACACTCTTCCCTGTCGAAGACAAGCTCAGTGAGAAAGCTGACTATCGTGGATGGAAGATGTCTATCGATCTAACCTTAGAAGATCAAGGAGTGTTGGACCATGTGAGAAGCAATATTGTTGAGCCTCCATCAAATGCACCCGTTGTTGCCAGGAACAAATGAAAACCGGTGAAGTCAAATCAAAGAAGATCATTCGGGATTCTATCAACAAGCGCTTGGTGGCCTACATCTTCGACTTGAACACCTCCAAGGAAATATACGATAGACTGGTGAGTTCATTTAAAGTTAATGATGCAAATCAAGTTTTGTTTCTTAGAAATAATTTGAAGGAAATTAAGAAGGGAAAAGATGAAAGCATGCAAGCATACTTCTTAAGAATCACCGAGATCACGAACGATCTCCTATCTATTGGGGAGACTATTACTGACAGGGAAATGGAACTCACGACTCTTGGAGGATTACCATCTGAATGGTACGTGTTCAGGACTACTCTTCTGAACAATAATGTAATTCATGGTTTCGAGGAATTAATGGCTAGATGAATTCAAGAAGAACAAGGGTAGAAGAGCAAGAAATGTCCATGCCTAAAGGTCCTCCTGCTACCTTTTCTTCTCATGATAAGAAAAGAAATAATTTCGGGACTAAATCAAAAAGAAAGGCTGGACCTAAGGGTGGAAGAAAAGGACGATGTTACATTTGCAATAAAGCAGGTCACTATGCAAGGGAGTGCCCTGATAGAAAGGACTCACACTGGGACGATGATCAAAATCCCTCTCATGGAAATCAAAGGAATGGCAAATTCAATAGCAAAGGTAAAAGGAGTGTTGGAAATCAAGGAAGAGGACAACCATTCAAGAAGGCTAGAAATTCCAGGTATGAATCCAACATTATTGAAAATAAGCAGGATGAATATTATCTACCAGTTGCTCTATCTACCTCTGCTCCTTCGGACTTAATGGGAATTTGGCTCATTGATAGTGGTGCCTCAAGGCACTTCACTCGTTACAAAGAAGTTCTCCATAATCTGATAGAGAAAGAAAATAACCTGGAAATTTTCCTTGGAGATAATATGAAATATCCCGTGAAAGGTGTAGGCAATGTCTCTCTCAAATTGAATCAAGGTAATACGATCCACTTACAGGATGTATTATATGTACCTGACCTAAAAAAGAACCTGGTGTTAGTCTTGGCAATGGAAGACAAAGGCTACAAGGTAACCTTCAGTGATGGCAAGGTACGTATATGGAAAAATAATGTTAAAGATACCTTCACTCTTGGATTTCGTGTTTATTCATTATATCAGGTCGGTGGAAGTCCGCTAGGTGTCATGTCTTGTGACACATCTCTTCAGTTCGAACTTTGGCATCGAAGGTTTGCCCACCTTCATTAAAAATCTTACCCGATGTAAGACAAATGGTAACCGGGATGCCCAAATTCCGAGTAGAGAAAGAAGGTGTATGTCCAGGATGTGCCGAAGGAAAGCTCAAAAGGGGACCATTCCTCTCAAGCCAAAGCAAGACCTCTGATATATTACAACTGGTTCACTCAGACATATCTAGTATGATGCATGTGAACTCCTTGGGAGGATATTTATATTACCTTACTTTTACAGATGACTATTCTTGAAAGACTTGGATATACTTCTTGAAGAAGAAGGATGATGTGTTCTCTTGGTTTTGACACTTCAAAGCCTTGATTAAGAATCAAACCAAAAAGAAGATCAAGATCTTAAGGAATGATATTGGGACTAAATATGAATCTAACGAGTTTCATGACTTTTGTAAAGAGGCTAGCATCAAGAGGGAGACTACTACACCATATACTCCGGAATAGAATGGTGTGGTGGAAAGGAAGAACCGTATGACCGTGGAAGTTTTCTGTGCCATGCTCCATGATCAAAGACTTCCGAAGTTTCTATGGGCTGAAGCTGCAAACACTGTCGTATATGTACAAAACCGATGCCCTCATCAAGCATTGGGTTCCAAGACTCCTGAAGAAATGTTCACCGGTAAGAAACCTGGCATATCTCATTTTAGAATTTTTGGAAGCCTTGGATATTTTCATGTGCCGAAAGAGAAAAGGAATAAATTGGGTGCATCTGGAAAGAAAGGAATATTCGTGGGCTATGGTGAAAATAATAAGGGCTATAGAATCTATGTAGCTGGTCGAAGGGAAGTCGTGATTAATCATGATGTCACCTTTGACGAAGATATGGCCCTTAGCAAGGTGGACAATCTTTTGACTTTGAGGAGCTCTCAAGAAGCCGACACCAGGGAACAGAAAGAAAAGGATGATGAAACAATGCTTGATGTGGAAGAACCGATGGATCCTATTGATCCACCTTAGTCTTCCTCTTCTAGGAAGAGGCCCTCTTAGCTTAGGGGGCTACTCGATGATGCTGAAGGACACACTGCACCCCGAGGAACCTTTCGTGAAAGTAAGAAACGCAACAGGTATCAAGAATACTTGACCATCATGAGCATGATCATACAAAATGAGCCTTCATCATTCTCAAATGCCGTCAAGCTTCAAGTATGGAAGGATGCTATGACTGAATAATATGAGTCTATTATGAAGAATGATGTCTGGGAAGTAGTTCCTAGACCCCAGGACAAGACAATTGTCACTTCTAAATGGCTTTACAAGATAAAGCATACAACAGATGGAAGTGCGCAAAAATATAAGGCTCGTTTTGTTGCTCATGGCTTCTCCCAGAAGGAAGGTATAGACTATGATGAGATATTTGCACCTATTACCAGATATACCACCATCCGCTCGATCATAGCCCTTGTGGCTTCACAAGGATGGAACCTACATCAGATGGATGTCAAGACCGTGTTCTTGCATGGTTCGATCAAAGAAGAGGTATACGTGGAGCAACCCGAAGGATTTGAGATTTATGATCAAAAATCTCATGTATACAGGTTGAAGAAGGCCCCCTATGGGCTGAAGCAAGCACCCCGAGCATGGTATGAGAGGATCGATAACTACTTGATGAAGCTGGGATTCACTAGGAGTGAAGTCGATCCTAACCTTTACTTTAAGGTTGAAGATGACAAACCTCTCATACTGGTGCTGTATGTTGACAATCTCTTCCTAATAGGTGCAGACCCTCTCATTCACAAATGTAAGAGGGAGTTGGCTTCTGAATTTGAAATGAAGGACTTAGGATTGATGCACTATTTCCTAGGACTTGAAGTATGGAAAAAACTAAGGGAAATTTTTCTATCTCAAGGAAAATATGTGGTGAAAATATTGGAAAGATTCGGTATGGTGGACTGCAAGCCTGTAACTACCCTAATGGAGCTTGACTTTAAGAAGTTAAGTGGTAGCGTTGCTGGACCTGTTTTATGAAATGCCACCCGGTATCATCAACTCGTCGAAGCATTAATGTTCTTAGTGAACTCCCATCCAGAAATATGCTTTGCAGTCAACACATTGAGTCAAGATATGGTTGAACCTCACCACATACACTGGATTGGTGCCAAGAATTTGTTAAGATATCTTCGTGGCACAATCACATATGGGCTAAGATACACTGTCAAAGATGTGAGACTACTTAGATACGCTGATGCTGATTGGGCAGGCAGTGTGGTGGATCGTGAGAGCACTTCTAGGTGCTGTTTCTCCTTGGGATCTGCTTCGATATCCTAGATGAGCAGGAAGCAAAAGTTGGTGGCTTTGAGCACCGCCGAGGCAGAGTATATTGCTGCTAGCATGGCCTCCTATGAGGCAGTCTGGTTGCGGAAGCTCTTTAGTGAGCTGTTTGGATTTACATTGGATACCACTGTGATCCTATGTGACAACCACAGTGGGATTCGTTTGTCAGAGAATCCCGTATTTCATGATCAATCCAAGCATATCGATATCAGGTGCCACTATATTCGAGATATGGTGCAAGGAGGAGCTATAAGGCTCCAACATATCGGTACAGATGAATAGGTCGTCGACATTCTGACAAAGCCCCTAAGAAAGGTCAAATTTTTGACTTTCCGAGAACGACTTGGTGTCGTTCAAAAACCCTTTGATGAGGGTCCAACATGATTTATGGAGCCCTTGTAGCTCCCGGGGGGGGGGGGGTGCGGGGTACTTCTTGGAGCGACATATGCCCATAGGGTAAAAGAATCAAAACTTTTCCTATAACACCCCATGGCGACTATGTAGTAGGATGATTAGTTCTCCTGTGAGGTCTGGATGATGTGTTCTCCATGACAATTGTGTAGCAGGATGATTAGTTCTCTTGTGAAGATAGGATTGATTAGTTCTCCTGTCGAGGCATCCTACCCATGCAGTCTGGAACTCATGGGAAGTACCTCTCATCTACAATGAGCAGGGAAATGAGGATAGGGACCATAGTAGTACCGATGGATGCATCGTTGTATCTACCATACTCCCTATGCTAGGATGAACTTCATTGATCTGGGATCAATGATACTGGCCTGGGACCAGTGGTAGGAGTTGTATCCACTATGACGCTGACTTCAGGTCGGTTGAGACTGGTTTGGGACTAGTGGTACATACTTTGAGACTAACTTTGGGTCAGTGAAGTACTGGTCTGGGACCAGTGGTAGGAGTGGTACATACTATGACGCTGACTTTGAGTTAGTTGAGACTGGTCTGGGACCACTAGCACGCACTCTGAGATTGACTTTGAGTCAGTGGAGGATGATACTGGTCTGGGACTAGTGGTAGGAGTTGTACCCACTATGACACTGACTTCGGGTCGGTTGAGACTGGTCTGGGACTAGTGGTACATACTCTGAGATTGACTTTGAGTTAGTATGATACATCCTCGATCATTTCTTCCTCTTCATAATTAGGACAAAGTAGAGCAGAGTAGAACTGAGTAGAGCAGAGTAGATCAAAACAGGGCAGAACAGAACAGAGCAGAACAAGTAGGATAGAGTAGAGCAGAGTAGGGGTCAAGTTGTACAGGGCAGTGCATTTGATGGATGAATAGTAGCGACCAACAGACAGATTGCAGATGGAGTTCTCCCTAGTTGAGAGGGAGTGTTAAAATTGGCAACTAGGGCCAAAATCCATGTGGGTCATCTTATTCATGGCCGATAATAATTTTATTAGATTCCTCTCATCGAGATGTAGGATTAATCTAAATATCATCTGATTCTGATACGCATTTATGGAGATATGAATTTATTTTGATTATGGAATCATTATCAAGCCGACCTACAACTCATGTAGGCTTAGAAGCCCAACAATCACATCTATTCAATCATCAACAATTGTATATAAATATAGGAGGTCTTTTCCTCATTTGGACTCACTCGACTCATCACATCTCTCTCTCTCTCCTACGCAGAAAAGAGGCTCTTCTCCTACTGCGCAGAAAGAGACTCTTCTCTCACACGTGTGAAAGGAAGGTGCAGAATTTAGGGCTGCAACTGCAAAACCAAAGTTTGACTAGCATTGACCAGAAGACTCCCTCCTCAGAACTACGTTGTAGGTCCATCTGGATCTCCTCCGAAGGCCACATTTTTTGGTGGTGGAATCAAGCTGAAACAACGGTCAGTTTGCAAGATATTGTCTGCCCTAGTTTGGCTGATCTAGGGTTTGCTGCTACTGATGTAAATCGGATTTATGTTCTATTTTGTCTCTGCTAAATTATTGAAGATAAAGGAAGATTTGATCAAAGGGTTTCCCGACATTGGGATTTGTCCCTTGCTAGCCGCCACATCTTGTGTCTCTTTTCATGGCTTGTTTTCTGTCGATCGTTTATTGTTCTATCTGCACTTTACTTTATGTACATGTGATTGCTAATCTGTGGATAATAATAAGAAAGATAAGTAAACTGCTATAAGCATAGAACATACCATAACTTAACACTAATATTCTTAATGAGACCTTCCCATGTTATAGCTATGTTGTGATGTAAGACCAAGGGCACTCCTAGAGATTTGGAAGGTAGGTGACCTCTCTTAAATCCAAGAGTTCTAATTAATCTGTTTTGCACATTGTCTGGACAATTGAAAAAGAAAATATTTGACTTATTTTTGTTAATCAACATACCGGAGGCCTCCATGAAAAGTTGTAATGATTTTTCCACTCTTTTTGCCTATCGCCATGTAGTAAGTGCAAATAATAAGATATCATCAACAAATTGTTCATGTGATATGGGCAGGTCTTTACCATATAAATGAAGACCATGAATAAACCCTGTTTCAGAAGCTTTAGAGAACAAATGATCCAAACCCTCCATTTCTAGGATAAAAAGAAAGGGTGATAAAGGATCTCCTTGCCTTAGCCCTCGAGAAGGTTGGAATGTAAATGACGACACACCATTTACGAGTATGGAATTTCCGATGAGACCATTGACCCTACCCAAATGATCCACTTCCCAGAGAAACCAAAGGCTTGTAGAACATGGCATCAATATGTCCAACTTAGCCTATCATATGCCTTTGAGAGATCTAATTTTATGATCATACTGGGACGTTTGGATTGCCGTAAGGAGTGTATAATTTCATGAACTGCAATAATACCATCTATTATCTGTCTCCCTTGCATAAAACCAAATTGATTTGGAGAAACTAGGAGAGGGAGGATTGGTTTCAATATGTTGACTACTACCGAAGAAATTATTTTGTACAATACATTACAAAGAGTAATTGGGCTAAATCCATATGAGTTATCAGAATGAACTAGTTTTGGTGCCAATGAGAAGAAGGTTGAATTTATTGTTGGAAAAATCGATCCTGCCCATCTTGATTCCTCCACTAACTCATGGATTTCCTCCCCCGAGAATCCCCAACATGCTTGAAAAAAGTCAGTTGTGAACCCATCTGGGCCTGGAGCCTTGTTCTTTGGAATATTCATTACTACAAATTCTACCTCTGAAAAAGAGATTGGTCTCATTAATGCCATATTTTCTTCATTTGTTATGATATTGGGGATGTGTTGTATCACTGCTTATATAAAATGGTTTCTCCTATTATTATTTTATGTGTATAAGTCCTGAAAATAGGTTACAAGTCCCTGCTCTATCACTTTGTGTTGTAGTTTTATTTCTCCATCTTGGCCCTTGAGAGAGAATATTCGATTATGTTGATGACATTTTGAACCATGGCATTATGAAAGAATTTATAATTGCATTCTCCCTCTTTCAACCATTGTATTATTGATGTCTGTTTCCATAACATCTCTTCTTGCTTTCTACGTTTCTCTAAATTTTGTAGAGTGTCTGCCTCTTCATTCAGTAACTCCGGGGATCAACTCTCGAGGATAATTCATTGTTGTATAGATGTCATTTTCCTCTCCAAGGCTATTTTTTTTTCTTGAAATATGTTGCCAAAAATATGCTTGTTCCAACATTTAACCCTATATTTTAAGGCTTTTAATTTAAGGTGAACAGTATGCATGCGATTCTTACCTTGGATATCACATTTCGACCACGATTGCTGCATCAGCTCTACCGAATTTGTGTCCTTCAACCATAAACCTTCAAACCAAAACGATTGGTTGAGAGGGGCTTCCTTTAGGTCCATGTCCAGCCTTATGGGTTAGTGATACGATCCCATGCAATGAAATATTAATGCTTCTAGGAAAATCTCTCTTTGTATAATTTGCTCAGATACTAGAAAACGATCTAAACGACAAGCTATTTGGTTATCCCCACCATGACGATTATTCCAAATGGAGATCCCGCTATTTGTCGTTATATCTAGAAGATGAATATCCTCTATATACTCATCAAATGAGGTCGAAACCTAATCGAGTTTACATATAGCTCCTTTATTTTCTTGAAGTGATCAAATGAGGTTGAAGTCCCATCCGACAACCCAGAGGCGACTTCCTATCAATTGTTTGATTTTTTTCAATGTTTCCAATAAATTCAACTTCTCCCTAACATTTGAGGGTCCATATACTATCGACAAGACCACGCCATATTTAGTATCAATATATCTAAAAGTGCCTGTAAGGATTCGTTCTGTAGTCACTAAAGATTACCTCTTTTCGATTCCACCACATTGCTAAACTACCTTCAATTCCTCTAACATCCACCGACATTTGCTAACATCCTTTCCAACATATGCTAGTTATTTGTGACATTTTGTCTACTCTTATCTTGGTTTCATATAGTAAAACAATAACTGGTTTCTCTTTGTTAATCCGTTATTGAAGATATCTATGTTTACCTCTGCTGTTGAGTCCTCGGATGTTCCAAGAAAATATCCTCATAATGATGGATTATGGGGGATTGGTGTGCTCTCAGTCAAGGCGATGGGTTGGTTCGTGATTTTCCTCGCTTCTTTCTTAGGTTTACTCACTTTTTTTTTTGCATCTCTTGTGAGATCCTTGAGTAGAATCTCTTTTTCTTTATCTTTGAAACCCTGAAAAGAGCACACTATTGGGTCCTCAATCAAGTTTTTTTTTGTGGTTTGTTTTCCAACCTAGATAACCTCAAGAATGGGATTTTTTGGCTCATTCATGTACCGTAAAAACTAACCTTCTTTCTTCATCCGATAGGGTTGTCTCATCTTGTGACAACAAAGGAGTAACTTCCACAAATCCTAGAAGGGAATATAAGTCAAAATCCTCTTTTGGGTTTTCCTCATCCTCGAATTTTCTTTTTAGAATATTGCTCTTAGCTTTGTTTCCTGGTGTTGTGTCTTCCATATTGATATTGACCTGTTTATGTCTGTCTTCCTCCATACTCTTGAGTACTATAAAGGGATTGATGTCTTTAGTATCCTTTGGATTTCCTATGTTCCTATTCCTTTGGTTGCACTTTCTTTGTGTGATTTTGGTGAAATCCTCATTATTAAATTCCCCCCTCCCCTCCCCCAACTGTTATTGTTTTCTTTGCAATGAACAATCTCCAATGAGGTGACCATGCTCATGGAAGAGTCTACATCTGAATGGAACATGTTCATAATCTATGGGTTGTGTCCATATTTCTCCCTGATAATCTAGATCAATGGATTTTGGTAACAACCGAGAGATATTCATATATACGCATATTCAGGCATAAGCCATATTTCCCCTCCTTTTGGTCACTTCAGAAACTTTTACAAAACATCCTAAAGCATTTCCTATCCCTTCGAGAATTTCTGGAATCCAAAAATCGACAGGAAGAGAGTATAACCTTACCCATACCAGCGTTTCTTTGAATTCCTCTTTGTCTGGGTTGAACCATGCTTCCCAATGTCTGATTTAGAGTCCTGCATTGTTGAAAAAATAGGGTCCTCCTTCAAAGATCCTTTATTTGTCTTCCACATTTGAAAAGATGACTGTAAAAAAACCTTTAGGTCCTAAACGAAGATCCACCTCTCCCCTAGGTTTCCAATTTTGCTGAATCCAACACTCTAGTTCCTTTTTAGTGGGCCAACTGCCAATAAATTTACAAATGAAGGCATTATCCCTCATGTGCTTTCTATAGTCATCTAAACATTTAGCATGAATAATAAACTTAGGGTTTTGCGCGGCTTTAGGGATACAAGTTCCTCGTAAACCCATTTGCCACTTATCTCCCAACACTAGCAATAGAAGAGAATCTGATGAGCTCTCTTGGGGGGTCTTGTTTCCTCCATACAAAGTTCTAGTACCAGCGAGAATATTTCAAGAGGGGCGTCCCCCTCCTACCTTCAAATTCATTTACAAGCCCTTCTTCCTTGAGGCTTGTTTGATTGTATATGGTATATGACTACAGAGATACATAAATGAAAATTCCCTAACCTCACCATCTACAGAGATACGAGTTCAAAATTAATTGCTTCTCACCACCTCTCCCCTTGTCATTCTCACTTATGATAATATTGACACACAAATTAATGTATATTTCATCTTTTTAACTTCTAATAATTAAGGGTAAATGGATGTATGATTAAGGCACCCTATATTATATTAATATATGACACTCTATATTAGATTAATGTATGTATGATTAAGGGACTCTATATTATATTAATATATGTACAATTAAGGCATTTATATTAGATTAATATATTAATTTTTACATAATGGATTATTGTAATACGAATACTGTTGATACTTAATATTTGTACACAAATTAATATATCTCTCATTTTTTAACTTTTAAAGTCTAATAATTTACAGTGAATGGATGTATGATTAAGGCACTCTATATTAGATTAATATATAGTAAGATTTGAACTTGGGTGGGAAGGATTACATTCCTTCCTCCCAACCATCAAGGATAACCGCAATTAACACCTTTAAATTCTCTCTCTCTCTCTCTATATATGTGTATGTGTTATTTTTATTTAGCTTCATATTACATAAATTTCATTTTCATTTGTGTAATTATTTGTGATAGCTTTCCAAAGTATATTCTTGTTAAAGAATATGTGTACCTCATTTTTATTGACCAATAAATATTTAATGAATTTCATCTTGAGGTGAGGGAAAATTTATATGTTTTTTCAAAAATATATAAAAATTTATTGCCACCACTACAATGCATTTGTTTAGATGCATTACCTTTGCTTAGTTGTGTTGCCTTTGCTTATTTGCACACACCCCATGATATCAATGGCCCACTCAAAATAAACAATGAAAATTACATCAACATATGTCCTCCATTGCAAGTATACTAGTCTAGATCCATCTTAACTCTGGATCTACCAAGTGCTAAGAGAGATCAATTCTCTCTCTTGAGGTGCAAACCTCTTTTACAGTGAAAATAGATTAGATCCCTCTCGATGTTTGTTAGATATGGAGTTAAGATGGATCTAGGCTAGTTTAATTATTAATCTTTAAATAAACAACATTAGATAGTAATACCATGGGAAAAAAAAGCAAGGATTAAGGATATCATGGGAAAAACCATGGGTTGGAAATTTATTTATTATATATATTCTATATCTCATATCTATATATGTATTATATATATATATATATATATATATCTATATATATATATATATATATATATTATATATATATATATAATTATACTATATATATATATATATATATATATATATATTATGTTTTTTATATTTATTTATTATTATATTTTTTAAATTTAATTTAATTTAATTTAGTTTTATTTTGACTAAGCCAAAATGTTAAACATTAGAACATCTCCCCTATACTGGGTTAGAGAGCACCTCTCGGCACAATGACAACTAACATATACAAGTCCTGAGTATCATTTACACGACATTTGCAATTAGAATTGATCCATGCATTTGATTTCTAGTATAAGGTTTGAAACATTTACAACTGCAAATAATGTAAATAAATCTTGTATTTTTTTGGACCTTATATTCACACTGCAAAAAAATTAAATGGAACATAGCCTTAACACTCATATAATGTTTTATTTATAGGTATTACTTAAAGGTCGTAGGAAAAGATCTAAAAGTTGAGAATATGACCAAATATCTAGCATGCTTGTCCTTGGTAAATCACCAATTTTTGTGTTTTTTGCCATCCACCATAATTGCACCTTTGGTTATTCTTACATGTCAGGTGCTCAATAATATACACCATGGAGAAAACATGTTCTTCAGTGTAAGAAATATTAGACAAAGGGCAATATTGGTTTTCCATGCCCACTCTCATTTGGTTCCATTCCCTATTCCCTAATCTCTATTTTGAATAAATATTATCCATCTACAATACCTCCCATTGATTCATTGATGTTCCTTCTATTTTTGACATGAATAACCCATTGGTATTTCTATTCATGTGCTTTTCATCATCAAGTTAAAGTTAAAATCATTAAAAAAATATGTGTAACATCAAATATTTGATCTTATAAAGTACAACCATTTCAGTTTGTGGAACCCATCATTATGCAATGACATTTCTCATATCATCTTAAACTTGTAGAGTTGGTGGCTTTGAGAGGCTAATGAAAGCGAGTTGTTAGCAGTAGGAAGAAGACCCATTTCTCATTCTCTTTGGAAGGAAAGAAGGCTACGAAGGCATTGTCTTGAGTGCATGACTCTAGCTCTCACCCTATCTTATTCTCTTTTGAATGAATGATAGGAAGACAATCTCCTAGTTGCACAACTCTAGCTCACGCCCTACCTTATTCTCTTTGGAACAAAGGTGTCAGGCTTTTGAACTTGAGCACCACAGGTTGGATAAGTTGAGTTGCGTGATGAGACAAACATCGCATGATTTGAGACAATTGTGTGACATTTTGAGAGTTTTGGCATGAGTGGATCGAGAGTGCCCAAGGCACACGTCCACACGAAGTGTTCGAGTCAGCACGAGCGCACCTAAGTGAAGCAGAATAAGGCCCCAATGAGTTGGAAATGAAATGAAATGATATTTTAATGTCCACGAGACTAAAAATAGTCTATGAGACCATTAGTTCCCTATTTTTCGCTTTTTGCAATTCAATCCTTTTCCATTTCAAATTGATGATGAGCTGGCCCAACCTTCCAACAATCCCCTTGCTAAAAAGACAATGCCAAGAAATTGATGCTAACATGTTCTCATAACTTTCTCTAATGTCTTTGAATGCATCACATTCCAAAATGAAATGCTTTTCTGATTCCATAGCCCTAGACGTGCAAAATGTACACACCCATTCTTCCCAAGCTTATTTAGGCCTTTTCTACCATCCTGTTTCACACCGAAGTTGATGTGAGTTGGTCCTTAATTGAGCAATAAGAACCTTTGCCTTCCACAAAATGCTAGCTCCAATGAAATCTTTTTGTTGTAGATCACACGTAGGGTTGAATTCCTCAATGTAATATTTCTTCTTTCTACCCAACTCTTTCCCCATACCTTTTTACGAAACTTATCCATAACAAAATCCTTTAACTCCTTGCTATTTGTGAGACATGCATTGAGGTAGATATTCCATTTTTGCATCCATTTGTAGTTTTGTTTTATCCATGTTTTCTTTCTTTCACTCGTGCCTTCATTGAAGATAACATTAGGCCATCTACCTACTCTCATTTGCTCAATTCCTTTTAGATATCTTATGAGCCGCACCATAGCAGTTGCTTCAATGGGAGTTGCTCCTGTTTCACTCAACATTATCTCATAAGGTAATGCAATTTTTATTTTGAACTTGCTCATGATCAAGCATTTTTGGATTTTCTCAATTTGATTCCATTTTGAGACGAAGTGTCGCTAGCCCACAATTCACACCCATATAGCATCACTAGACAAACTGGGAGTCCAAAAAGAACTTTAATTGTTTTCCAATCCCATAACTCTGCCTCTCTACGTCTGTTTTGAAGAGCATGTAATGTGTTCCACCCTCCTAAAATTCTCTTCTTTCTGCAATCCTCCCAATTGAGTTTGTTGTTGAAATCAATCCCAAGGTACTTGTACTCATTTACTTCTTCAAGAATGTTGTCTTCAAAGAAGAAAGTATGCTAGCTCTGCTTCCTTTTATTAGAAAAAATCATTATTTTGGTCTTGCTAGTATTGATTTGCATCCCCAATGCTCTACAAAATTGCTCAAGGGCATATAAGTGCATTTTCAATCCATGGGCCGATTTAGAAATCAATACAATATCATCAACATATAAAAAAAGCTTTATCACAAACTCCCCCAACCGAAAAAGTCAATACCAAAATTCGAAGGATTTGGAGGGGTGAAGGATGGGATGTTTAGAGGGGTGAAGGATGCAGAGGGGTGAAGGACGTGGATGCAGAGGGGTGAAGTGACCATCTCCACCTTGCAGATTTAGCCACTCTTCTAATTTATCAATATATAGACCAGAAAGACTAGGGGATAGAGGGAAACCTTGCTTGACTCTAATGTCACTTCTAAAGCTTTCTGAAATACCTGCTGAGGTTCTAATTTTGACTTTCACTTCTCCATAAAGTCTATGGACAACGACTCTATAATGCACAAGAATTTCAAGTTCTTCCATTTACGCCACAACTTATCCTAGGGACTATGTCAAATGCTTTTTTGAAGTCAACAAAGCAGCAAAATACTTCTTCTTTGTCCCGCCAAACCTTTTCAACAATGTGTCTCAATGTGATGCCATGATCCATTGTAGAATGTTTCAACCTAAAACCTGCTTGTCCTTTTGCCCTCTTTTCTTTTACTTCTACTCACTTACTAATTCTATCTTTTACCATGCTGCCGAAAAGCTTTGCAAACAAAGGATTGATCATAATTGTTCTATAGTTGGATGGATTATTAATGTCTCCACTTTTAAAAAGGGGTATTGTTAGGCTAGTTGTCGAGTCTCTTGGGAATCCTTGTTGAATGATGTTGTTGAATATTTCCATGATGTGCCTAAGACGAAATGGAACACACTCCACTGTTGGTACTAGTTAGCCGAGACATAATGAGTTGGTCCAACCGAAAGTTAGGGCTTCTTGTGCAAGTTGAGACAGAACAAGAGTCGACCGAGACTGCACAACCATCCATGCCTAAGACAGAATAAGTCAACCCCTACAAAAGTTAGGGTTTCTTGCATGATTTGAGATGGGATGAGACTTGGCTCGGGGAGACGAAGCGTTGACTCAACTTCTCGAACAACTGTTCACATTCATGATGGAAGCATATATATAATCGATGGAATGAGTGAGGGGGGCATGACCATTCACAAAGGGAGTTTGTACAAGAAGGAGTCATGCAACATTGGGGGAACAAATTCAAACGAGCTGGGGCATGCACACAAGGGCTTGCTCTACCTTGCTAGTACAATAAGTAGTCGTGCAAGTCGAGAGGAGGTTGTGTGAGCTACTTAATGACTGAACTAAGTGGACAGTCGGGCATGCCCCAATTGTGCAAGAGGAGTCTTGGACCAGGAGGACATTGTCTTTCTTGTTGTATTTTGGCAGTTGGTTTTGGAAGCCAAGGGATTGTTTTCTATTATATTCTGGGAGAGGGTCAAGGGCCATGAATTTGAAAGTTGCAACATTGTAATTGAAGATATTTATATATACAATTGAAGGGAGGATTGAGGGTCCCATTCTTATACATTTGGTGTACTTTATTTTGAGCAGTTCTATATTATATGAATGTGACATTATATTGTGGCATAATGTTAATGTGATAATTATGGACTCTGTGTTGGATATAAATTGTAGTTGAGCATTATACTTGTCTTAAGATTGAATGTTGGATTTTACACACATAATATATCTAACACGTGAATAAGAAGTATAAGTGCTAAAAGCATTGGGAGCCAAGTACTTGTAAGTTAGTCATAGGCATTGAGAGGAACTTTGCCAATACTGCATGCTCTGAAGGCCTTGATGCACCTTAAATCAAAGAGCGCTCTAAGGGTGTGACATAAGGCCAAGAAGGCACTCAAGCAATACTAAAAGGAAAGCAAGGCAAAAATTCAACCAATATTGTGCCATCTTTAGTTTAAAACCCAATAAATCCTTTTATCTTAATATCTTCATTCCCTTAATAGTGAACCTTTGAGCTAACAATTTTGACTCTAGTTCAATGAGGATTGGTGCATAATAGTCATGATTTAGGTTCCAAAGGGTCAACATTTCTTTCATACATGCTTGAGGGAAGAAGCTACGTTATTTGGGGAAAACGATTAAATATGTCGTAGATACCTTGGTTGGTCTTCTTGATAATTAGTATTAGTCCCCAATATAATAAATGTATTTATTAATTCCTTAAATCGCTAATAAGTATTAGTCCCCAATGTAATAAATGTATTTATTAATTCCTTAAATCGCTAATAAGTTCTTTGTTCTTGAATTCTTCTCTAATAAGAAATTACTTGAAACCTTGATAAATTGTGAAAACATACACTTCCTACAATTTGCCCATTTTCTCAACCATGGCAAAAAAAAACCATTTATGGTTTCATAATGTTCCTTAGGGTTTTGTGTGATATCTATTCTCATAGAATTGCAAGTAACTATGATGGTAATGCTGGAATGGAGATTGATTTTCTAATACAAAAACCCAACGATGACGTTATTACCAACTATGTTCACCTGGTAAAGATTGTTGTTGTAATGATAATGATAAATGCATGCCCACGTATAAAATAGTACTCGCATTACTATAATAAGCCTATGCATAATACATCTATGTATTTGATGTTTAAATGCATTACAAAATATTTATTTCATTGATTAATTCATAACTTTTGTTGTGGCAAAATGCACAACCTGGTATCATTTTCACTAGGAAACACTTTTCTTTAGCATAAATTTATATAATTTGTAATTGCAACAACTTTCGAAATGAAAGATATATTAACTTGTGCATTTCGTTTCAGGGAAAAAAAATTTATACTAGACTAGTACATTTAAATTCAATATTTCTTGAACATTATATTTACATCACAATTTTTTTTTTTAAGGTTTTCAAGTCTTTTAACGACACATATAATGTTCTATTTCAAATAATTATTGGAAGGCTACACGAGGAGACAACTGGTTGAGGAGACACATATAATGTTCTATTTCAAATAATTATTGGAAGGTTACACGAGGAGACAACTGGTTGAGGAGAAAATCAAATATTTAGCATAATTATCTTTGATGGTTTGTTGTAATTGGTTATTTATTTTGAAGATAATATTTTGGAAGAAGTTGCAAATTACAAATATCTCGGAATTGACTTTAACAAAAATCTATGTTGGGACCACTGTAAAAAGAAAAGAACTTTGGGGCAGAAAGCGTTTTATGTTTTTCAAAATAGGTGTAGAGAGGCAGAGTTATGGGACTGGAAAACCACTCAAACACTTTTTGGGCTTTTAGTGATCCCAGTGATTCTCTACTATTGTGAACTGTGGGCCAATAGTACATTTCACATGCAGTGGAAACAAATTGAGAAAGTTCAGAAGCACTTGATTACAAACAAATTCAAAATTAAAAGTGCAGTTCCTTATGATATCTTGTTAAGTGAAATGGGCGTTGCTACTATTGAAGCAATTGCTATGGTGCAAGTCATAAGGTATTAAAAATAAATTGAGCAAATGGAAGAAGACAAATGGCGTAAGGTTGTCTTTAATGACATATTGTACAAAACAAAGAAGACTTTGATGTAGCAAAATAACAAATGGTTTAATAAATGTGGTATTTGTTTGAATATGTGTCCCACAAACAACATAGAGATAAAAACTTTTGTTATGGATAAGTTCCACAAGTGTACTTGGGATAAAGGGGGATAAAGGGCTATGGAGAAAGAAAAAGTACTATATTGAAGAGTTTAATCACACTTATAATCATCAACAAAAAGCATACATAAGGGCCAATATTTCTTGGAGAGCCAAAATTCTTATTGTTCAGTTAAAGACTCATTCTCATCAACTCTGTTGTGAAATAGGGCGCTGGAAAAAACCAAAAGAAGTGTTGGAAGAAATAGTATGTATTTTTTTTCTCTTCCGGAAAAGTGGAAACATAAAAACATTTCATTTTAGTATGTTAGACCTTCAAAGACAACATAGAAAATTACGCAGATATTTTGACAACAAGTTCTTGGGATAATTTATTCGGCAAGAGTTTGTCGAGAAGTTGGTAGCATCTGAATACAGGAATCACATGGCGAAGCAATCTGTCCCATAAGCTATCTTTAACCTTGTAGACGTTAAAATAATTTCTTCTTCTTCCTCCATTATATTTGTGATTGTCTATATTATATAATTAATTATTTATTAATTTTATGCTTATCAATAATACATTTTTTTTTTCCAAATTACTTTCCCAATACTCTATTCAAATTATTTTAATAATAAAAATACCCATACCCATCTGCTCTCGTGTAAAGAAGAGCACAGAATTTAGGTGCTTTGACTTTTGAACAATGAATTTTAAATCTAATAACAAAGCAATTAAAATAAATAGAAAGCACCAGAATTGAATTATTGCAAGCGGAAATGATGCACCAGGTTCCAGATCTGGCTTTGTAATTTGTTTTATTCCATTGCCCGTGGTTTTGATACTCGTAGATGAGTTTCCCTGTTTTTTTTTCAACAAGAAAAAAACACTTATTTTCATTAATCAAAATAAGGTACAATTTCATGTGGTCTTGTCCGTTACAAAAAACCTCTGTCAATCACAGTGTGAATGGAAACATCCTTTACATGAACTGTCACCATTTGAGATATTCATCCCTATCTAACATTGATACATTGCAAACTTACTTTAGCACAAAAAAAACAGTCTGATCTTCTATATGCACCTCACTGTCCTGTAGGATTCGATAGATCATTGTTCTTCATCCTATACTTGAAAAATGAAACAAGGATCACTAACCGATCAAAACTTGATATTTTGATATACCCTGACCGAAGGAGGGCGCCATTTTCCATAACAGAATATTTTATCAAGCCCGGATTGGAGCAGCAACTCTCTTTTGACAATCCATCATCGAAAAGATTTTGCTCTCTGTAGATATGTGAGAAAGATGTTCTGTTGAAAGAACATATCAGTCTTCTAATCCTATGTATCCAATTTTTCGATACTGGAGATTCCAATGATGATTTCACTTTAACCCAGTAAATGATCAATTTGGAATCTCCACAGATATCAATCTCCTCAATTGTGATCCATTTAGAACAGAATAATATGTCTCACAGTGTGTAATAAGCTTCGCTCTGTTGTTTGTTCCTACACCACTAAACCAACAAAAATGATAAGGCTCTTCAGGTTTTAAAATGACCGCCCCATTACCGCAAATTTTGAATGATGAAGCCCCATCAAAGAAACCTACTGGAGATTTGAGCCACACATCTTTTAACTGATATCAATGACTAGATAACGTTATCTTTGCAGGGCCAATCTCTCAGAAATATGAACAGTTTTAAGACAAGTACCACCAACTGATAGCCAATCTCTCAGAAATATGAACAGTTCTAAGACAAGTACCCCTTACATTTGGCATTACATTCTCAAATATCCAAATGTTCTTGGATCTCCAAATACCCCCATATTACATAAAATGACAGAGCTCTATATTCATAAAACTCCAAAAACCATTGCGCGAGGCATTCCCCAATGTTGGACTGATCCCAATTGGCATGAATATTAAACCATTCGAGGACCCCTATCCAGACAGAGATCACAAAAGGACTTGAAACGAAGAGATGAGTCACATCGTCATTGGAGGACCCCTATCCAGACAGAGATCACAAAAGGACCTGAAAGGAAGCGATGAGTCACATCGTCAGTGCATGCACAACATAAATTGCATCTTCCAGGTCCATGGAATTTTTTTTCGAGGAAATTATAGCACATAAGTATCTTATTTTTTTTTCCATTTCACATGTAAAAAGCTCACAGAATATGATTGCTGACGCGCTATCTAAGAGGGCTTGCAGACTCAATGGGAAGATGGTATCTGAGCATTATCACTCATCAAATTCAACCATTCTCCAGGCCAGGTATATAAGAATATTTATTTATCTTGCTATGTATCATGAACCGGTCTTTTAATCATCTTCTTATGCACATGTATCAGGTTCCCTATTCTCTATAAAAAGGTCTAATCTCTCTATCAGTCAAGTTATTTAGATCTATCAATGTAAAAAGGTCTAATCTCTCTGTCAATCAAGTTATTTAGATCTATCAATAAATGCAATCATGTTTCTGCAGATACATATGGTTCCTTTAATATGACTGGAAATATTATCAATATTCCCTCTTCACCATTCTGTACCTGATGAATTATAATAATATAAAAATATGCAGCATTTTTCTTCTCAAAAAAGATATCTTATTGTGAGTAGGCTGCCAGCCATACGAAGCACTTCAGTTTTAATGGGATATCCCAATTCCATGATTTATGAAACCAAAAAGGCATTAGGGCCCTTTTTACAACTCCCCTGTAAAATATAATTGTATACCTCTTTGACCTGAAGCTGGCCCTTTTTACAACATCCATTCCAAGACAACACGTGTTCCTTTGCGACAAATAAATACCCGCAAGTCGCAGCTGTAGAATATAAGATTTCAATTCGTTAGCTAATGAGCCCGATAACCCTGGCTGCCAACCATGAGATCGAATTCAAGTAAGGACCATTCTGCGCAGATAAATGATTTTGGGAGAAAAGGACGATACTATGTAATAGATTTAACAACGGAACAGACAGAGAATGGGAACCATTAAAACCTTTAATACTGGCCAGCCCAATTTCCACACGCGCGCCATTTCCTACCTCCCATATCAGATTACCTATTAGACAATATTTAGCCTTCATCATACCAACTCTGCACTATTTTTTTCTGGCGCTTTCCTATTACAATGTCTAGCTTTAAACAGCTTTCGCATTTAGTTGGAAGTCAAATTTTACAAATTCCTGAATAAGAGATTGTGTTTTTTTTAGTGATGAGGTTGAATGGGTGGAAGATAAGTTAGGGCTACCCTGTTTATTGGATGAAAGAACATTGATCTACCTACAATGTTATAATGAGATGTTTATCACTCATAATGAAATGCTTATTACCAAGATTGTGCAAGGCTCTGTTGAGATTGGACACATATTTTTCAAAGTGACTTCCATCCTCAACCCCACAAAGTTTAAACCTATGATCCAACTAAAGCTAAATCCCATACAAATTAACTAATCTACACCATAAATTCTGAATAAATAATTATTGAAATGCAAAATAATTTAACCCATAATACTAAAAGTACTTTAGTAGCCCCATAATCTAAAACTGCTAATATCAATAATATATATTATTTTTTTCGGAAGTCTCACCCCAAATGAGGGTAGGAATAGCTCATTTAAACAAAGAAAACACTTTATTATTATATTTTAGTTGTTTTCCCCTATTTCTTCAAGTCTTGGGTTTGGGTTGGGAGGTAATATCAAGATAGTTATTTTTAGGTTGATTATAGAATTCCAAATATTTTAGAAATTGAAAATTGTTTGACTTAGCTCATCTAACCAAATTATGATTAAATTATTATAACATATCAAAATATTTAAGATAGATGGCCATTTTAAATAAATCTCATCTAACCAAATTATGATTAAATTACTATAACAGATTAAAATACTTAAGATAGATGGTCATCTTTAACAAAATTAACTATCTGTCTGGGCTAATATCAATTTCATTTTCAAGAGTTACAATCAAATTACATTCAGATTATTATTATCATAACATGTCAAGATGCTCGATCTTGACAAGCATATGGTCATCTTTATTAGGGCCCTTCCAAGGTCAGAGGTGGTTCACTCGGTAAGTGCTATCTTCTTGCTAGTGAACCAGGGTAGCCCCTTGCTATCAAACTCGACAAGATTTATCCAAGTCTTTTTTTTGCACAAAGAAAGGCAACACATTTGTTTTATTCATTATAGAGTGAGGGAGGATCCTTATTTGTTAAAACTTAAAAATTAAAATAATGTTGCAAGATATATAATAGTTTTATTCAATTTTGTTGTGCTTTTAAACTTATTGTGATAAAATTCAAATCCATTTATCATTGGATAGAAAAATTTTGTTCACACTCCGTTACAGATATCCATGAAGAACACATACATTTTCATTTCTCCCAAGTCCTATGGGATTATGTGATAAATTTCTTAACATCTTAATTAATCCCTTGTTGGTTTCCCTCTAATGATTCCCACAAGCTATCTCGTGGTATTTGTGGCATTTTTAATGAGAGAAAATGTTTATTGTCTGAAGGCCATTTTTAATATTTTTAATTTGCAATTAAATATATCTCAAACAAGGCTAACAGTTGCGATGCAATATAGTCTTTACTTCTACCACTATTTTTTTTGCATAAAGCTTTTTGCGGAGTTAAATTTCTAGTCACTTTCGCAAATAGCTACTTTCATACTCAATAATGTCTTTCAGCCAACCTTATTATTAATTGATAAATACATTCTCATTAAAGACTTTTATTGCTAATATTTTAATAAGGAATTAACATATACGAGATTATTGGTGATATTTTAAGTGTAGATAATGCTTATCTGCGTATTTCCGAATATCTCTTTGTTTAGGCTCTTGTGTGGAAATGTGCAGGAAGTCCATTGTGTGGAGAAAACTTTCTTGCGTAGTGAATGATCTAACGACTTATGCAGGTAGCTACTCCCATATTCGATCAACCATTGACATTGAAAACAATTATTAATTGATAAATATGTTTGCATTAAAGACTTTCATTGTTAATATTTTAGTAAGCGGTTGACCTATATAATATTATTGGTAATATTTTAATTGTAAATAATGTTTATCTTCGTATTTTCAAATGTTTTGAATATCTCTATGTTTAGGATTTTGTGCGGAAATGCTCTTTGTGCGGATCTCTGCACTTTGCATTAAACACTTTTGTTGCTAATATTATTTGTAATATTTTAGTTATAAATAATGCACATCAGTAGTCAATTGAGTAAAAGTTGTGCGGAGTGCACACAAAGTTGTGTACAAAACCACATTTCATTGAGCAAAAACTTTATTTATAGGACACGCAGAAGTGTGGAAAAAGTTCATTATGTGGAAGACACTTTCAAGTTTTCATTGTGCGGATCTCTGCATTTTGCACTATAAGCTTTCATTACTAATATTTTAGTATTAAAACATAATCCATATTTTCTATTCGTGATAACATTGTTTATGCTTATATTATTGATAATATTTTAATTGTAAATAATGTATACTACTGCTACTTAATTGATTCTGTACAAAAACACATTTTATTGAGCAGAAGCTTTGTTTATGGGATGAGCAGAAGTGTGGAGAAGGTTTATTATGCGATCTTTGCATTTCATAATGAATGCTTTGATTTCTAATATTTTAGTACCAAAACATAATCCATATTTGCTATTTGCAATAACATTGTCTATGCTTATATATTGATAATAATTTAGTTGTAGATGATGCATACTATTGCTATTTAATTGATTCATTGTACGAAAGAAGTTTTCAAGCCTTCATTGTGTGGATCTCCGCACTTTGTATTGAAGGCTTTCATTGCTAATATTTTAATATTAAAACATAACCCATATTTTCTATTCACAATGAATTGCCTCACTTCGTTTTACCACACAACGAAGTTTATTTAGCACTTTCTTCTATGCAAAAGAGCCCCATCTTTTTCCGCAAAATGAAAGATCTAGGCACTTCCGCAGATAGCTACTTCCATACTCAATAACACTTTTTGGTCAGCTATTGAGTACACATTATAATTAAAAGATCCCTCTACACTTCTCTCATCCTGCACGTGCATTTGTTCTTTGCATAACCTCTGCACAAACATATAACACATTGCATTATCAATACTAATTTCCTCTATTCTTCTTCTTTGTGGCAAAAAATATTATCTTGTTTCATTTACAAATGTTTCCGACATTGTGCAGAATGAATATTGACATAAAATATTGCTAATATACCAGTGAAGCTTTGCTTGTGCAGAGCTTTCTGCTTTGCAAAGATTTATAGCTATATAAAATCAGAGCTCTACGCAATTTCTCTCCTGCACATACTTTGTCCTATGCATGGTAAAATATTCATACAAGGAAAACTTTTAACATTAATTTCGTCCTTGTCAAATAAAGTTCCTTATGCACCCCCGTTCTGTCGCACATACCTCGCTCTTCACATAATAAAATCTCTACACAATGAAACATAATAATATTCCCTGCTCTCTTGCACATACCTCGTCCTCCGTAAACATTCATACGATATACGATGTGGAAATTTGTAAAAAGTAATAGTCATCTCCACACATTATGCATCATTGCGTTACAAAAAGTCTGTGCAATTATGAATCGTAAACATGGAACATCATACTCATTCTTCGTCAATTAACATATTGTACGGAATTTTTATAACAATAATTTCGTTCTTGTTGAATAAAGTTATCTATGCACCCTCGTTCTCCCATACATATCCTATCCCATGCACTGTAAAAGCTCCACACAATGAAACATAATAATATTAATTTGAAATTTGTTCATAGTTAAACCAATTAAAGTTCCCTGTGCATCCCTGTAAAAGGTTTAGTTATAAAAAATTCCTAACTCTGTATTTCGTTTTTGCTCGAAGAGCCCTTCAGAGATCTTGGTCTTTTATAGATATCAGTAGTCAATTGAATAAAGATTGTGCGGTGTGCAAACAATTTTTTCTACAAAATCATTGGCAATAAGATTGTTTATGCTTATATTATTGATATTATTTTCATTGTGAATAATACATACCACCACCAATCGCTCTGCCGCTTGAAAGAAATGCGAGGGAAAAATGTTATCAGAGGAACTACCAAGTTGATGGGTATTCTCTATAACTGTAAGTAGTATTTTAGTATTAAAAATGCATATCTTATGCTTATATTATTAATAATATTTTAATTTTAAATAATGCATATCTTCGTATTTCTAAATATGTTTCAAATTAGGCATGTGTACGGAAGTGCGGAGGAATATTTCATTGTGCAGATCACCGCACTTGACACTAAAGACTTTTATTGCTAATATTTTAGTATTAAATAATTCATATTTGTTATTTGTAATAACACCAAAGCAAGCACTAGACTTATATGATATTATTGCTAATATTTTAGTCATAAATAATGCATATCTCCCCGCCTCTACAACGAATTAAGTGGGGTCAACATTTCGCCCACATTTATGTCTCAGCCCAGCTTGCTCCACATAACCATGTCTACAAAACTTCCTCCACACATGCTACCTATGTACACACTTCCTCCACACATGCTCTAGGCTAGACTCCACTAATGCGAGTAGCTATGATACATCCTACCATTTTTTCCCACTCTACATGGATGCGAATTAGCGTTGTTAGGATAGGCTAAAACGAGGGTGCTCTTACTCTAAGTATTGAGACTGTAATTGTTCTAAAAGAGAAGCTTAATGCGTCAAACACTGATTCAATTTAACCATATTAATTAATAGCTTAATGTCATTGCTTATAGCTGACACTCAACTACGCATTACTATACTTCTTAATTAGTTTGATTGCATTAAGAGAAGAGTTTAATGTTAGCCCTGGTTATGATTATAAATTCACTCGATCCATTGCTTCCACCAAACACATATTTTAATAATATTATAGAGTTAATTAATTTGATGCATTAAAATAAGAGTCTAATGGTGGCCCTGATTATGCTTATAAATTCAGTCAATCCATTTCTTTTGCCAAACATATTCTTTTAATATTATAATAGAATAATATAGTTAATGATTATAGTTAATATATATTAATGGTTAATCACTGTAGGCATTAGAACTGTACACTCATTTATACTCTTCTTTGTAATTATATAATAGAGTAGAATGGGATATCTGGAACATTATAAAAGTTGAATCATTGTGCGGAAGATTGATGTGTGGAGGTCGACACAATGAGCCAAACCTCCACACAAAGTTCATTGTGTGGAAGTTCAACTTAGTCTGCGGACATCTGCACAATGAACTTCCACGCAATCGAAATACAGATGTAGAGGACTATGTCATGTAGGGACCACCAATCAAAACTTGGCTTAGGAATATCTAGTTGAAGTCAAGCTCCTAAATATTTAAATATTTCAAGCTTGGAGAGCTCCCAAAGCAATGATTTTGTTTTGGATCCGCTTGCATAATCACACATAAATTCAAGTCCTTGCCACATTAAATGTTGCCAACTCGCATAATAAATGCTACAACTTATTAGAGTAAATGAAAATAGTTGGAGCATTGCATCCCGCAAATGCAAGGTTGTTGCCACACTCCCCGCTACAAATTACAGGCATGGCGTCACCCTCCTATAGACCAATCATAACCGACTAGACTAGGCTACAATTTTTCATGAGCATAATATGTTTTCCCTATGCCATTGTAAAATTTAGGTCCATGAAAAATTAGCCGGAAGAACGCATAGGTTAACTCACAAATTCCAATCAGATATGTACCACAAGTGCATAACTAGTGTCTAGACTAAAGTCATTCTTAAAAAATCCAGTGTCTGTCCCAAAAAATGTATAGAGAATGCGAAGGATAGGGTTTTGGTAATGGCATAATAGATCACTTTTATGGCAATTTTTTTGAAATCAAACATATTTGTAGAAATGTAGAGAAAGTCCATTGTGCGGAGGAAGCTTTCAAGCACCCCTATGTATGCAAAGGACCCCCGTTTTTGCAATAACACCAAGACAAGAGGTGCACCTATACGATTTTATTGATAATTTTTTAATTATAAATAATGCTTGTATTACTAGTATTTTAGTAGTGAATAATGCATATTTGTTGTTCACAATATTTTATTTATAAACAATGAAAATTTATGTATTCCGAATATCACTAGTTAATTGAGTAAAAGTTGAATTGTTCTGGAATGCAAAGATATTGCAACTGCATCAATATTCCAATCATTGGGTACAAGCTTTGTTTATGGTTATCTTGTTGAAGTTAGGCACATGTGCGAAAGTGCGGAGGAAGTCCATTGTGCTGAGGAAGCTTTCAAGCTTGCATTGTGCAGATTTGTGCACTTCGCACTAAAGATTTTTGTATATTTTCTCTCGAGGAAGCATGGAAGCTTTCATTATGCATATCTCCAGACTCCGCATTGAAGGCTTTTACTACTAATATTTTAATACTAAATAATATTTTCTATTCACAATAACACCGATGCAAGCGGTGGACCCATAAGATATTATTGCTAACATTTTATTTATAAACAATGTTTTTATTACTAATATTATAATATTAAATCGTCCATGTTTTCTCGTGCAATATTTTAATTATAAATAATGCGTATCTTCGTATTCTCGAATATTAGTAGTTGATTGAGTAAAATTTGTGCATAGTCTGAAGAAAATTAAATCATTGAGCACAACCTTTGTTTATGGTCATGTTGCTGAAATTAGGGAAATGTGTAGAATTATAGAGGAAGTCCATTATGTGGAGGAAGCTTTCATGCTTTGATTTTGTGAACCCCCACATTCCGCACTAAAGGATTTTATATATTTTTTCTCGGTACATATGTGTGAGTGCAGAGTCTGGTTGCAGAAAAGTTCAAAGCTAACGTACCATATTAGTTTTCATTTATCAAATTTAATATCACACAATATACTCATTATTTGTGTAGTATAACATTAATGTTTATAAAATATTTTATTACGTAATTACTATAGATTCTACTTTGGTAGTTTCAAGCGACATTGCAAGATCAATGAGACACAATCATTGAAATCCCGGGCCCACCTAAAAGGGGTTGTTTCCATTTGAGCTATGAAGAGATCTATTGCCATTAACCAGAAATGTTAGTTGTAAAACTTCAATTCTAAGCCTATAAACAATGCACCAACACATAGCATGTATGCTAGGTTGCAGGCGAAGTGATAGCTATTCGAATCGACCTGATTTCATTTCTTCGATGCTAAATTCAATCTAGCTTGAATGCTATTTTTTGACAAAATAGTTTCAGACTTCTTCCTTTTATGTTGTGCCTATATGAAAATGCAACATGAAAATCAATATTGCTATCCATCCATAGCTTTTTGGCAATGAAACGATCCTGCAGGTTTTCCAGACCTTGAAAGTTTTATTAAACTATTGCAAAGTTTACAATTGAAGCTTTTGTTGTGTAAAAAATCCTATAATATTTTTGGAAAGCTAGTTTTTAGCTTAACACAAAATGGTAGAAATCGTACGAAGTTATAAATCATTATCTAATTTACCTATTTCAGTGAACAAAGTTCATTTAATATTTGGAAAATGTGATAAAAGAAAAAAGGTATTCAAGTGGCAAATTGACGTCTAAGATATGAAATTACTTTTGCAAAGTAAAAGCTGGTCGATAGCAAGGCAAGTCGACATAATAAATCTACTATATACACATTAGTTCCGTGAATACTTATGGAAAAGACTTTTATTTATTGGCAAAGAGATTTAGTGAATGAAAATAGAATGTGATTTACAATATTAATAAAATAGTTTCTTGATATTGATTTCTAAAGTGTGTAACACAGATTAATCATGAAACGTAATTGTGTCAACCAGACTATGCCAAATTGGAATTTAAGTAAAACATATATGATTTAAAGTACATATTTTACATTAGTCTATTATGATTAAAGATCGGGCAAATCAATATTTTCCATATTGATAACAATTACTAGTTAGTGGATACCATTAAAATCTATAGTAGTTAACTGTCGTTTCAAAACTTAGATGTCAATTCGTGATTTTGATGACTTATTGCCTCTAACACATTATATATATGCCCATTGCTTGTAAAAGAAATTTGTCAATGTTCATTTTGTTCTAGACTAGTTAGTAGGTTATAGGCAATCGACTTGTTTTGTTGTTTTGAAAATGTTAAGTGTTTTAAGGTTTTTCTTTATAATTTGTCTATTGTTTTTTGCATTTGTTATTAACATTGAATAAATGGCTCAAAGAAACAATGGCAGGGGCACAGAGTAAGAGGTACACGTTTGGAGAAAAAATATCTTAATGTTCAACCAAGATATATTAATGCTTAGCAAAGATATTTTAATTCTAATGGATAAAATACTAGAACTTCAACAAATTTTAGGTGTCTCGAAGATGAACTAGATATCACAAGAACATTTTCAGAAGAGCTATTGCAAAACATGAACATATGAATTATATCTCGATTCTCGCAACATAATCAGTACACGCATTAATTTCCAAAAACAATGGTTAATTAGTGAAGAAATCACTACCAATTTTTGCTATTTGCTAAACCAATTTTGAAATTTAGTATATGCTAAAGGCTATGTATTGTAATATTCTCAACAGAGTTAAAGAAAAAAAACACATCAGGCTATTTTGGATTACAAATCTATGTATAAATGCAATATGTTTTTATAAGTTATATTGTAATCTTGGTTATTCGGTTTATAAACGAATTTCAATGTTGTATGACAACGACTTATTTAGATATTTGTTTAAATCTTGTATGGAATAACTCTTTAAATAGAAAAAAAAACACTGAATTGGTCAACATTGTAAACAAAAAAACCGTGATTATAAAGTAATGTCACCAAAAATTGCATCGTAACCAGCTTGTAATATAGTTTGCCCGAGTAGTTATAAAACTTGAAAATTTGATAAATCAAGAAAACAATGTAAGAAACGAGATTACAAAAAAAAAAAACAAAAAAAGTCATAACATGGTATAAAATATAGAGCCAAAATAAAAATAGTTCATTAGATTATGTTTATGTACAATGTCATACTAGCATTTCCATTAGTATAAGAAATCATCTTGTTTGCTTTAATGATTACATTGCTAACATCATTCCCATGAGTATAGTATATTGATTGATAATGTGAAATCAAATCCCAAATATCGAGTAAAATGAAAGAGATGTTCGACAAAAAAACAATATTTCCTGAATCAGAAACTTTGAGGCAATGTTAGGATGCTTGGCGACACAAGGAGCGAGCACTATGCCGTTAATGAATTGCTTACAACGTAAACAAATAAATATTTCATTGTGTACGCACAACTATGTTTTGATGATCTATCGTAAATGTGCCATTCGTCTCGAAGTTGGTCAAGATTTCAATAACATCTGTTTTGTCTACATAATATTGGTCATAGGAAATTTCTCGTAGTGCATGCAATATTCTTTCCAGTTCAGTGCCCCTCAAAATACACTTTTTTTCTTTCAGTCTTGTCACTTGCATGTATGATGCAGTGTAAGCGATGAAAATAAATAAAGCGAGAGTCCTGCTTGCAAGCACTACAATAAAGCATAGTTTTATTCACAGTTCTAGTAGTTGTAATTAGAGTATTGTAACTCGCACATACAATATTGAATGGGGTTGTATATATGCAAACCGCTCTCAGGTATCCTTGGAAATGTTGTAAAATTGATATAGAAAACATATGCTTAGTGACATGAAATCAAATGTCTTTTTTATTTCTTGTCTTTAATCACGTCTATTTCAACAATACAATATAACTTACCATGCATATTTTGCTTGGCAAGGAAAGCATGTTTCTTAGATTGCCAACTTTATTTCCTGTGTTCAATGCACATATGAATGTTGATTGTGAAGTACAAAAAGCTCTTTCTTGTTTTTTAACTATATTTTTTTTTTATCAAGATTAGCATAAAAATGTTTTGTCGCAAATCTCTTTGAATTGAAACACATGCCGAAACACATTTATTGTGTACTTAAACATGTTACATATGTAGCATTTGCAAAACAAAAAAAAAAAACGTGAAAAACGTACAATAGATAAATAATAATTTTTTCCCCAAACATTGGGATATACAAATCTAAGCACATGTAAGTTTTTGTTTGTTTGTTTGTTTTGTTTTGTTTTTGTTGTTGTTGTTGTTTTTGTTTTTGTTTGTTTGTTTTGTTTTTGTTTTTGTTTTTTGATTTGTTGTTTTTGTTTTGTTTGTTTTGTTTGTTTGTTTGTTTTTGTTTGTTTTTTTTTTTTTTTTTTTTTTTTTTTTTTTTTTTTTTTTTTTTTACAGGTGGTTCATGGACACCCGCAGTCATTGGGTGGCTACGACATCTACGAAAATATCTGAGCTTGATCAAGGGTATCAAGCCCCGCAACCAATAGCTAGGCCTAACCCTAAGGTCTTCGGGGAGAATTGACTCTGTGACCTCTTGAACGATGAGGCACTTATTTGACCAGTTGAGCTAACCCTTGGGGCTTATGCAACTTGCTTTTTATTTCAATGAAAATTGGGTTTTCTAATGGAGAAAAAATAAAAGATGGATAATTACTTCGTAACAATACAAATTTCAAATAAAACAAAGCTTACTATAGCCTTGTCATCTTCTCTATTATCGTCTTTGATTTCCAATACATAATGCATTGTTGTTTGCATTACCGAAATTGCAATAGTTGCGATTGTGCCCACTCGAAAACATCATCATTACATGACAAATTTGCAATCGTCATGTTTGGAAAAAATCGGTATTCTATACAAACAAGATAAATATTTTATACACGGCTAAAACTATTTAGACAAATTGTTTTCTCACAATCACCATTATCGTATTTAGGCTTTGGAATAATTTTGAAATATTTAATAGAAACACCGACATTCGAAATAAACTTTGACTCATGCTATTCAATTCACAATGTTGACACAAACTATGTTATTGTCATTTCCACTTTCTTATTTGTTAAGTTTGCATTTTTTTTTTCTTTTGACTTATTTGCTTTTTAAAAAAATGTTCAATATGTATCGAAGACAACGCCATGAAAAATCTTCCAAGTTATATTGTTACTGATATCTTCGATTAACAATGGCATAGACTCGACCTCTTTTTGCTTAGTCATGATCATTGAATTGAAATATATATATATATTTTAAGAAAAAAAAAGAGAAAATAATCAAAAGACAAAGGGAAAAAAATAGAAAAAGATAAAAAGAAGAAATCTAATACATATTTAATTGAACGTGTGTAGAAGCACCTATTTTCATTCATTTTTTCACTAGTTTTTGTCTCTTTTGTTTTGTCTATTGTAGTATTTGTTTCTGTAGTACTGCTCATTACTATCTCTACATTGCTATCGATCTCTACTGTGACATCATTAGAATTCGATAACTTTTGTTTATTCACAAATATTACACTAAAATATCCACTTAAAAGGATAATATAATTGAAACCAACTAAGATCTGTTTAATGAAAACATAATAAGATAAGACAAAGTCATTACTAGTGTACAAAAATTCTAGATAGATTTTAGTTTTAGCAAATATAAAAGTTTTATAGAAATGTTCAAAGTACATTTTTCCTTGCAGATATGAATCTTTAAGTGTCATATGTTTCTTGGAAATTTAAAAAGGTTTTACTTTAGTTATAGTACATTAAAAAATATGGCCCAAAAGTGGTGGGGGAAAGAAGAAAAAAAAACATAGTTGTGTCATGTAATGCAAATATAATCAAGGCAGAATAAATAAAACAAAAACGTGCCTCTTAGAAGAGTTATCATTGTCCTTGACAATATTTTTTCTGCTCGCATTCATTTCCACTGCTATGGAAGTACTTCAGAAATAAGAACTATATGATAGTAATGTATTTTGTCCAAACATGTTTATTATTATCACCTTATATAGTATTTGAGATTTGTACATCATTGTGATAGGACTATACTGTATATAAACATTCTTAGTACTCACATATAGAACTAATAATGCAATGCTTACCTGTGAATAATGCTAGACGTTTTGAACTTTCATTCTAAATGATAGTTTGTCACTGCAACTACCAAAACAATACCGCACAACCCAAATAAGGATTCTATTTGTATCTAGCTCCTCCAAAAACTAGTTTGACATGCATTCGCAACGTGTATGCTAAAAATATTACATGATGAACACTCGATGAATACTTCTACAGACAACACAACCAAAATTAGTAGTTAGTATTGTCACGTTAGCATATAAATATTAAACATGTGTATTAGATACTTAAAAAAGTTGGACTGGTAGATAGCAAAAATTGTAATAATAATAATAAAACTATTTGAAAGTGAACGTATTTTGACTACGAATGTCTCAGTTTAATGCCTTTAAAAAATAAGGAAAGGAATCAACACTACTTGTTTGTAGATGCTTAATTTTTTTACATGCTTTGAAATAAATGATTGATTGGTAAATGCGATTAATTTCATCAATTAAATAAAACATTAAAGCTATAGTTTCAATAATTCCATACCACTGTGGAAATTTGTAAAAGTAATAGTCATCCATTACTTAGCTCCCCAACCAACGCTTAGAAATAAATCTTAATTAAAATTATTTTCTAGACTTGTGCGGAGCTTTGCTTATGCAGAGTTTTTAGTATGTGAAAATCTCCGCACACTGCTCTACATGCAAAGCTCTGTACATTGTTTAAAAACTTTAAACACGAGTTGGGAAAAAATAATTTAGAGATTTTTAAAAGTCTGTCTCAAGACTAAGGCTATTTTTTTTTCCCAAGAGCACAATATGCCAAATGGTAGTTTAAAGGTTTGAAAAATATTCAAGAAATGTTGTTAGAGTGAATCAATGAGATCATCAACTACTTTTTAACAATTTTGATTATGCTATTGGTTCATGATATTGTGAGTGCTCCGACAGTATGTTATTTCTTTGCTCAATGGTGCTAGAATTGACGTGTTTTCAAGTATTTTGCAAAGCCAAAGTAAATAGGGAACATTGAACAAATATTTATTTTTGCTTATGCAGAGAAGATGATGACATATGTGCAGAAAAACAGAGATGAAGATCGAACAATGTTTATGTGAATCAATTTCTTAGACTATTCCTCAATCAACTAGTTTGAGACTCATTTTCCTTACGATGTGCTTATATGAAGTTGCAACATGGAAATGCTTAATCAATTTTCTTGAATTGTGATTTGCAGAGTACTATTTAGTGTTAGTTTTTTGATAATGTTCAGAGCAAGATGATTTTGTTACAACGTCATAATGCTGAGAGTTTTGTGCATCCTCAAAGGTTTGTTAAGCTATCGTTGATATTCTAGGCTTCTTATTTTTTTTGACATACACTTTTATCTTGTTATATTGACAAATGCAAGCGAAAAAGGAATACATAAATATGCATTATTTATAACTAAAATATTACCAATAATATTAGCAATAAAATCTTTTAGTGCGAAGTGCGCATACAAAATCTGTTTCTACACAATGGTTTTCTTGCATATGAAATGTGGATCCCATGTTACTTTGATCAATTAATTAGTGGTAGAGGCAAGGACTATGCTACATCACAACTATTGTAGAGGGAATTTTGAATTGATATTATTATGTTTCATTGTCTAGAGTTTTGACTGTGCAAAGGGCAGACTATGTGCGGTAGAACAAGACTGCATATGGAACTCCACTCACACAAACAAAAATAATTTTATACTACTTTTGCATTTATTTTTTTTGAAAATTTAGCTAATATGGCCAGTAGTTAACATGGCTGTAATGTCTTGTTTCTATTTGTTATTTTAGTGTTTTCCTATGTAGAAATATAAGCCACCCACATGCATATTGCAAAGTGCGCTCCACAAAATGTATTAACAATAAAATAAGCGTTGTTCTTGCACCAAAGTGCTAACCAAGATTTCAAGTTTCTTTGTTCATATCTCCACGCTCTGCACAATCTCCCAATATCAAATTTCAAATGCACTAACTCCAAAATAGTTGAAAAAGAATTACTGTTAAAACATGCCTTCACATTTGCATCATTCCGCATAAATTACACAAACCCTTTATTCCACACATGCATTTTTTCTCTGCATAGCCTTTGCACAAGCACAACCACCTCCACATGGTTACTTTCATACTCAATAACGCCCTTCCATCAGTAATTGACATTTGAAAATGTTATTAATTGATCTGGGTTTCATATATCGTGGGGAGGAAGAAATAGTTGCAAAATACGTTCCTAAATAAGAATTAAAAATGAGATTTGTACATTTATTATTTTAATAAAATTTACCTAATGCTTTGGGCACAATGAAATCTCTATAAACATGCATTTGTTCTGTGCACACACTTCTTCTGAATAGCCAGCTCTGCATAACCACATCCGCAAAACCACTTTTGTACTCACAAAATACATTACTAAATAATACTTAAAAAATGTATTTGTATATTATTATTTTAATAAACCTTATGTAGAGCTTTGCTTGAGCGTAAATTTCACTCTGCAGGTAGCTCTGCACACTGTTTGTTCAAAACAAGAAATAATCTGTAAATTGCTTATTCCTCTTGAGCAAACTTGATAATTACAGTAAACGTACTTAACTTTTGTTTTTTAATTCGAAATTGAGCAATTTCATTCACACTATCAACAAGGTTTCATTGGGAACCTAATTCAATATATACGGAAAAATGGTTATCACTTCACAGCATTATCCGACTTGGCATTATTTCAAAGAATTGAAATATTAAATATAAAATCATGATTTTCAAAGTATTAAAATATTAATATTAACGTGTATTTTCAAAATTAATACAAAATGCAACACTTTGAAGCTTTTGTTATGATTTTGAAAGAATTAAAATATTAATATTAATGTTTGAAGCTTTCATTATGATTTTGAAAGCATTAAAATATTAATATTAATGTATAAACTGTTACTAATTGACTTAATCGAGAAAACAAGAAGGTGATCCGAATTGGATCCTAAAGAACTCTCTAAGTTTTCATAACTCTGTAGTATTCATGCCAAAGTTTCAAAGTCTTACAAAGGTCGAGCTTATCAGAAATATCCTCGAACAGTTGTAATTTGTGAGCAACGCTGAACAACGAGGACCCTCGGTCAAGCACATAGATCGTTGGCCCATGGTAACGTGCGCTGCCATGAAACAACAAAACGAGAAGTCATTTTGAAAAACGGGGGACGTTTCTGATATGCGATTAGCGACAAGTCGCTAATCACATATCGTCGGGCAAACCCCTCAGAGAAGAAAAAGCCCCGAGCGACCCAGACCCGAAAAGTCATAAAACCATGAGGAATTCGCCGATCGTGTCAGAGGCAGGTCCCATACAAAAAACCGATAGGATATTGGAAGGGCTTCGAGCGGTAAGCACTTTCAACTGAGTCCCGCCTGATGCCACACGTCTAGTGGAAGAGAGAGAAAACCGCTCACATCGGATGGGTAAACGTCATGCTACTTACCTGCCCGATATGGATGGAGACCATAGGATCTGGAGGCCCCAGATTGACGAAGGAAATGCGATCTGATGGATGACCGGATTCAACGGGGTAAACAGGCTGAGTTGTATAAAGTTTTGAAGTTTGGCATGAACGATGAGTTGGCAGAGGAATCATGTTCGTGGCCATTCTCGAAGTTAAACAGAAATAATGGCAGTTCAAACATTTCCAAGAGAAATAACACTCAGTTTGTTATGTAACAGGTGGCCACCTCCCTGTAAGGCGTTACACAGTGACGATGATGCAGAACAGAGGAATTCAAATCGACAGAGGCAGGAGAACTAGAAACCGGGAAGCGGAAACGAGCAGTCAGAAAGAAGATTGGCTTTAAAGCCATGAATTGGCAGAAACAAGGGGAGGTAGTGAGAAAAGCGAGTTAAGAAAGCTAAGAGCAGAAAATAGAGGGAGGAAGCCGAGTTGACCTGAAGGGAGCATCAAGCGAGACAGAGCTAAAGAGAGTCAGAGAGTCCGTGTACTCCAGAGAAGGCTTGAGAGGTTCAAGCGAACTCCTCTGTACATGCCTATCATGTATAAGTCTCAGATTGGGCTCATACTACTGTGACCAATAGAGGTCAAGTTTCAGTAAGGAGAGTCTGTGTACTCCAGAGACTTGGGGGATCCAAGTCCAGTCCTATTGATTTATATTTGTTGAGTGAGGCTCAAATTGAGCTCATTGTTGTAAAAAAAAAAAAAAAATCTGCTTTGAAAACATAATAGAGAGGCCACCATTGAAGGTTGGACCAGGAAACATAGCCCAGGAGCATTGGGTGAACTCCTTATTAAACTTGTCGTGTTTACATGTTTTCCTCTTATGTTTTCTCTAACTACTTCAGTGTATATGTATTTCACAATCTTATCGATCCATTGCATAAAGTAACATAGGCACATCCATGCACATGAGTCTGTAATACCTTTAATTCTTTGTCCTGGATAAATTCCAGATCAGAAGGTCCATTCAAATTTGAAACTGCAACATGTCTAATGTTGATGCTTATTAATAGTGTAATAATGTTCATATTTGTTTATTAATAGTTTAATATTAATACGATTCTAGTGCAGAAGTAGAGTCTAAAGTTTTATTGTACGAAGCATTCCTATGGCCTTTCTTACCTCCAGATATGGCTTTTATGTGAAAATGCAGAGGCTTAAATTATGCGACGGGACAATCCTCGTGCATAAGCACAATAGTCAGCGAACATCTCTTCCAAACCAAATATAGTTTCTACACTCCACCAAATTCAACTTCTTCTACAAAAAAAAAAATTGCCAATCATTTGATTAAAGGTTGTGCTCTTTGCATAGTGAAATATTTGCTTATGGTTATGTTTGTGCAAATAGGCACATGCGCGAAACTGCAGATGAAGTCCATTGTGAGAAGGAAGCTTTCAAGTTTTCATTATGTAGACCTCCATACTCCGCACACTGAAATCTTCCCATACAAGGAAAATTGTTCACAAAAAAGCTCCACTGCTAATTAATTAATTAAAGGTTACGTAGTGCAACACAAGACCAATTGAAATCAAATTCACGTAAAATTGATATATCACGTTTGTTTCGAAATACAATAATTTTTTTCATTGTGTACAATAGACAGATACAAAGAAAATTAAATAAAAGCCCTTCTTGGAGTACCCTATTCTGGACAAATTTAAAAATATGATGACAATGAACATTATTTATGTTTCATAGCAAACTAAACTATTTTCATGTTTCATGTCATTGGCATATATGTATCGATGACATAATATAGGTGCTCAAAGCATAAGTCTGTAACATTAAGCAATAAAATCACACTAGCAAGAACAATATCAAGTTTCAAATTTCAAGCATCATAACTATGATTGAAATATATATATATATATATATATATATATATATATTATATAAATGCATAGAAGATCAGAGGCTAAGCATTAAGAACTTTGATTCTCAGTAGGAATCACTTGTATCAGTAATGAAAATGCTCAAAGGGTCAGTTCATTGGCTCATTCACTATGTTATTCTAGCATCTTCTCTTTAACTTACCACTTCTGCATATGACAAAAGTAAATACATGAATCGTAATATGCAAAGAGGGAAATGCAAAAGAAAACAAGGAACTGCATTTAGCAACTAGACTATGTGACTTTAATAAAATTAAAAAATCACAATGATTGAATACTAGTAAATAGAAAAAGAATATGGAAATATTTAAGGACAATTACAATTTGTGAAAGCATATATGCTAATTGTTTCACTATTAGTTGTCTTCCGAATGCATGACATTTTGAACCAATGTATTCAACTAAGCTTGAATGAATTATTTCATTCATCTCATTGTAATCTCTAGCTTTACACATTGATCGAATAATTGCTTTTCGATGTCCATCACCTCTTCTTGTAACTGAGAAATTAACAAAAATTTCTTGTTACTAATACTAACAAAGCCAACTAGTCATTTGCCAATTTATTCTAAAGTAAAATCAATTATATCATCAAACTTTTCTGCCATTGAATGCTTTCTCTTATCCAATTCAAATGTTAGCATATATTTTGTAATCAAATCAAAATTTTGTATAATATATGGTCTAGATCTTGAACAATTCGCATCGCCTTTAGAAACACACCACTTCACCTATTCTCTATGTTGTCACATTTAGAAATAATGTTTTCTAGTGTACTGATTCTTTTGGACCACTCAGCTTTGATTTTCCTCATTTGATTAACATTTGGCAGTTCTTTATTTTTCTTGTCCGGATCAGACAACAATTCAAGCCTTTGACTAAAAACAAGTAAGTCATTGTTAACAAAGTGTTTATCTTCATTAATATTACTTCTCACCAAATCGACAAATGAGTTGATTTCCCGTGCTAATCATAGTAGAGCAAAAATCGCCTGCCATGCATGTTCAATGATTTCTAATCTCTGGCATATATTACCAACAATATGACATTTTACTACATTAACCAGTTTCAAAGCTTTAATGGATCCACCAAATGTGCTAGTAGTGGGAATTACAGATTGTTGAGTCCATATTTCAACTGGAGTCATTAACAAAGGACCCAAATTTAAAGCATTTTCCAACATTTGTATTGTTTCTTTTAGTCCCAGGTTATCTACTTTCTGTTGCTCAATAAAACCTACAAGCACATTCTCGATAGCTTCATGCAATGTCAAAACACTCTGCAATTCCAGGCATATGAACATTTGTTTCTGTGGTATCAATATATATATATATATATATTTTTTATCATGCATCCTTACTTTTTCAATTTTCAATATTTTACTGTCTTTGTTATAGTTTTCATATTGAAAAGTGGCAAATTGATAATTGAAAATACAAAATTCAAAGCACTACTGACCCAATCAGGTAGTAGAGTTTCAATCTCCTCGTTGATAGCTTCTTGACTGCTTCTTGTTTGCAGGGGACTTTTTTAATTTTCTAATTCACTCATGTGCACTTTCTCTGGAATAAACATTTGACGAGGCTCCTTGTCATCTACAACAATTAATAGATGACTATGAATCAACTGTGCAACTTCGTTATATTTTCATTTTCTTTCACTTCAAGATGAAGTGAAAGCAGTTCTAGATATGCAAACAAAAGATTGTGCAGGTTTTCTGCTTTTTTGTTTACACTTTGTTTCAGTGCTAATAATTGTCAATTCTACAATTTCTCTAATAGTCATTTCTCCTTCTTGATTATTGCTTGGAGCACTGTCACTCTTTTCACTTTCACTTGAAACCTTTCCCAATAAGCTCTTGCATTTGATGGCACATAGATGTGCGATAAATAGGCCTTCTGGATCAACGTCTTCCCTGGCTTCAACTTCTTTTAGATTAAAACAATGCAAAGGCTTCACAAACTCTGCATGCTGGTTTCCATTCTTCACAATTACTTGCCCAATGGTAAATGGAAAAGAAATAAATTATTTCTTCTTTTTCTGTTGAAATTTAAATTTCTAATCATATTATTATTTGCAGACTTCGACAACAAAATACTTGGTCATAACAATTCTTGGAAGCAATAGAAGTCTACCTCCAAACCCATAAACTCAAATAACCATATTATTTCCTCATTCTTCTCATTCTTCAGGTATCCCTTTCCCCCGTAGGAAAACTTGTTCTTTACTAGACATTCAATGGGTCTCTCGTCCAGTTGTCATAAAAATAACTTGGTTTATAAAAATATCCTGAATTAGACAAAAAATTAAAATAGCTTCTTGCTTCCACAATATGGGATAGTAGAACTATGTCGATTATTTGTCAAAATTGAAATTGGGGTTATGTAGTAACTCATTAAAAGCATGACATGACATGAGGGTTGTTATCAAATACACCATCATGAATAACCTACCTCTCTTGAACAAATGTATTTATTGAAAATGTAGTTCATTTGAAATAAGATCAGCCCAGCCAAATACATTTTTTCTTTTATATGAATAAACAAGAACATACATAATGGACGTTGGGAGTTTGACTGTAGTTTCTTGGTCCATTAAATGCACATATAACAAATATAACTCTCTAAACAAAGTGATATCTAGAGAGGAAAGACCAGAAGGAACCTTAGAAGTTTTCAAAACGAACTCTTGTATGATTTTCAAGCCACCTACATCTAATTCTACAAAACTATTTGCTTTTGACAAATCTAAGCACATATACAAAATCAATTCCTTCAATATCCGCATGAATGTCTCCAAATTCAAAGAAATATGAGTATCTTTGGATGGTAGCCTAATTGTTTTTGTTTTTAAATCAAATATCTCTACTCGTAAATAAATTAGTTCTCTGAAATCAAATACTTTTGGAATGCATGCAACATTCGCTAATCCAGTAGGTCAAATTTTATCACTGCTCTTGTTAGCCTTGTTGGCATGTGGTCCAAAATGGATCCAAATATGCTCTCTAAGTTTTCAAAATCTCGTAAAATCATGACAACAGGCAAAATAATCGCATGAGAAGAACCTTCAAATAGGTTGAAAAACACTATTGGGAGGCGAAAAACACAAGAAAGCAGTGAAATAAGGCTTAGCGAAAGCTTATAACAACTTGGCACAACAGCCGTTAGATCTGGCCGATCAATGGTCTAGATCTGATCGACTTATCGCAATCGGAAAACAACAATGGAGCGGGGCTTATACCTATATATATGTGTGATGCGATCAGCTGGACCTGATAACATTATAAACCATATTCATTATGATTTGAGTTCCAGGAAACAACGATCTCCTTTGTATTTGCATATTTCGTTTATCAAATGAAATACGAAGGATAAAGTGCAGATGTGATAAACCAGACCCAAAAGGGTTTCGTAAGGCTATTGTATGTCATTTCAAATCTGCCCATATGCGCCCCTTTGCACATTTATCGAGGTCATCCTGTACCTTCGTGTCCCCCCACCGTTGATCTTCTCACTGATCTGATGGTCCACACTTCATCCGGCTAACGATTTACGCTCACCCACTCCGACCAACCACCACTGTTAGATCATTTTCGCCAGATCTAACAGATATCACGCATTTCGTTTGGGCAACAAGCAAGAGGGATACCTGCTCGACAAAGGCAGTTTCCTCTCTCTCCTCTGCTGCTACGTGGTGCCCGATGAATGGCATGGGGCGGGCTCCGACCTTTATCGCTTATCGCCTGATGACCGCCCGATAGAAACCATTCCCGCTCAAATGAAATCACTCCTAGGTGTTATCTTTCGAACACTTCTACCGCTCGATAGCCTTTCAATCTGCTCATCTTAGATCTGACGACTCAGACTTATTCTGATCTCACCATGACTTCAGGCCTTCTGCATTCGATCTCCTCTGTCCATTTCTCTCGATCCAACGAACCTCATTCACCATCACCGTAGTTCACCCTTCGCCGCCTGACCACCATCCTGACCGTCGATCCATCCCATACAATGACCCATATGCCCCTGTACCCCGCTTCCCATCAGTCACCAGGGGAGGAAAGTTGTTGGCTCTGTCAATGTTTGTGACAGTCGGACGGTTGAACTGAAATAGCGGAATCCATGGTTGTAAGGGGAAAAACAACAGCACAATGCAGCCGAATTAATATAAATGATCGTGGAACATCACAGCATGTGTAAGCCACCTGACAGTGCAACGAAATGACCAGAATTTGGTTACTATGTTTGTTAGAAATATAGCCCCTGTTCTCATGCTTGTCTAATTATGGCATTAAGTAGTTAGAAGCCAGAGGGGATATATTAAGACATCTCGAGCCCTAGAGAGCCCGAGAGCATTGTAAAAAGCCTATAAATGGCTAAAGTTAGAGGAAACAAGGGTTCAACTTTTGGAGACTATGGAGACTCTGCTCCTCTAATCTTCTCATCTTCATTCCAGCAATATAAGCTTCTTTTGTTGTTACATGTTCATTCCCATTTTCTCCTATGTTCTAAGCTTGCACTTGAATAAGTTATTCATGTTTTCTTGTGTCTAATGCCAGATAACTGTCATCTTATCTTTGCGCTGATAAATTAGACTTGCAAGCTTCATTACTTTTTGTAGCTAGCCATTCATATGTGTTTATATATGTATCTGCTGGTATAGTCACGATTCTCCATCTATTCATTAAATCTATAAACTATTGAGCATTAGTGGTCTAAAGCCTTGTCAAGCTGAGGGTGTTCATGCATGTCTTGAGTGGAAACAGAGTTGAAACAATCATCTGACTTGAACCAAACCCCAGTCCATTCCAATAGTTCAAAAAATGATATTGAAGATTTATATGTTGCCAGGCATCTTCGAGCTACAACCTAGGAGAGTTTCCTGGAGTGATAACATAATTGGCACCACTGCCGGGGAGAGGAGACTGAAGCTTAGCTTCCCTGGGAGATGACACAGATCCAACTTTGATGATAGACAAAGTCTAGGCACTTTTCAATTGTAATCATCTATCCGGTGAATCTACTTGAGGACGAACCTCTTGGCGACTCCACTTCATAGTTCTGGCTCAGTTTGTGAGGCATACTTGGAGAAATCCTTAGAAGCCATAAGATGACCCAGTATCTGACCCTGAAAAAATCATCAAAGAAAGAAAGGCATTGCAAAAAGGAGCATCAAGTTCAGGTAGCCCTAAACAATATTCTATATCTCTTCAAGAAAATCCTGTAATAGAACAAATACATGTTGAGAGTATAGCATCTAATACTAGCAGTGAAGAAAAAATCTCAGAGCTTCATAAAGCTCCTTATTCTTTAGGTTCTCCTTTTGTTGTAAGCCCAAAGGAAACCTCACCTCCTATCCATCATACTCCTTTAGTCCTATCAGTCACTCCTTAGCCCTCTGTCATTCAGACTTCCGGTACACTTATAGCCACCATAGCTATGGCAGGTCAACAAGCACCCACCAAAATGGAAAAAATCATAGCTGCTAGGTATGGACCTCTAGTACTGCCCACTCCTTTGAATGCCATGCCTAATGGAGAATATCTCCAGTTCTTGAAACCTCACAGGGACGCTTTCATCCCAGAAGGAACCAGTGTTAGACCTATTGGCATGTGGTCCAAAATGGATCCAAATATGCTCTCTAAGTCTTCAAAATCTCGTAAAATCATGCCAACATGCAAAACAATCGCATGAGAAGAACCTTCAAACAGGCGGAAAAACACTATCGGGAGGTGAAAAAACACAAGAAAGCAGTGAAATAAGGCTTAGTGGAGGCTTACGACAACTTGGCACAACAGTTGTCAGATCTAGCCAATCAACGGTCCAGATCTGATCGGCAAATTGCAATCGGAAAACAACAATGGAGCGGGGCTTATACCTATATAGATGTGCGATGTGATCAGCCGGACCTGATAACATTATAAATGATATTCGATATGATTTGAGTTTTGGGAAACAACAATCTCCTTTGTATTTGTGTATTTCATTTATCAAATGAAATACGAAGGATAAAGCACCGATGTGATAAACTGGACCCAAAAGGGTTCCGTAAGGCTATTGTATGTCATTTCAAATCCACCCATATGCGCCCCTTTGCACATTTCTCAAGGTCTTCTCGTTCCTTCGTGTCCCCCCACCGTCGATCTTCCCACTGATCTGACGGTCCACACTTCGTCCGGCTAACGATTTATGCTCACCCACTCTGACCAACCACCATCGTTAGATCATTTCCACCAGATCTAATGGCTATCATGCATTTTGCTCGGGCAACAAGAGAGAGGGATAATCGCTCGATAAAGGCAGTTTCCTCTCTCTCCTCCGCTGCTACGTGACCCCTGATGAATGGCATTAGGCGAGCTCTGACCTTTACCGCTTACCGCCTGATAGAAACCATTCCCACTTAAATGAAACCGCTCCTGGGCATTATCTTTCGAACACTTCTACCGCCCGGTAGTTGATTGATCTGCTCATCTGAGATCTGATGGCTTAGGCTTATTCTGCTCCCACCACAGGCCTCTTGGGTTCAATCTCCTCCATCCATTTCTCTCGATCCAACAACCCTCGTTCACCATCACCGTAGTTCACCCTCCACCGCCTGACCACCATCCTGACCGTCGATCCATCCCATCCAACGACCCATATGCACCCGTACCCCACTTCCCATCAGTCACCCGGGGAGGAAATTTGTTGGCTCTGTTAGTGTTTGTGATAGTCAGACGGTTGAACTGAAATAGCGGAATCCATGGCTGGAAAGGGAAAAAACAGCAGCACGATGCAGCTGAATTAACAGAAATGATCATGGAACATCACAACACGTGCGAGCCACTTGACAGCACGTTGAAATGACCAGAATTTGGTTACTGTGTTTGTTAGAAACAGAGCCCCTATGCTCATGCTTATCTAATTATGACATCAAGTAGTTAGAAGCCAGAGGGGATAGATTAAGACATATTGAGCCCTAGAGAGCCCGAGAGCATTGTAAAAAGCCTATAAATGGCTGAAAGTTAGAGAAAACAAGAGTTCAACTTTTGGAGACTGTGGAGACTCTGCTCCTCTAAGCTTCTCATCTTTATTCCAACAATATAAGCTTCTTTTGCTATTACATGTTCAATTCCCATTTTCTCCTATGTTCTAAGCTTGCACTTGAATAGGTTATTCATGTTTTCTTCTGTGTCTAATGCCAGATAACTATAATCTTATCTTTGTGTTGATAAATTAGATTTGCAAGCTTCATTTACTTTCTGTAGCTAGCCACTCATATGTGTTTATATATGCATCTGTTGGTACAGTCAGTATTCTTTATCCATCCATTAAATCTATAAACTATTGAGCATTAGTGGTCTAAGCTTGTAAAGCTGAGGGTGTTCATGCATGGCTTGAGTGGAAATAGAGTTGAAACAATCATCTGACTTGATCCAAATCATCATCCATTCCAATAGTTCTGAGAACAATATTGAAGATTTATATATTACCAGGCATCTTCGAGCTACAACCTAGGAGAGTTTCTTGGAGTGATAACAACTCTTCTCCAACACATATAGATGCACATATTACTGATACACAACCAACTGCTGAAAGCTCTGATTGATGAGCATAAGTGAGTTAATAGCATTAATGCAAATAACTTATTTCCTTCCCCTCAAATCCATTTCTACCATGTAATTTTCAAATACTCTATCAACCAACAACATTTTCAATGTGCTTTAAGTGTAGATCTCGATACGCTAAACAACCACCACTTGTTACTACTATGCCTGTGAAATCCCTTCTACATGACAATTTCAATATATAGAAATTCAATACAATAGAATTTGCATTTACGAGAAATAGTAAAATAATGTGCATAACCTAAACGCACCACAATTATGACCAGAAAACAATAGAAATTTCAATACGATTTTTAGAAAATCGGGCATAGTTTTTGGAAAATCGGATTATAGTTGTTAAATTGTAGGATTTCCGGTATCAGAGTAATTACCGATAATACTAAATATTCTGTTTTTTTTTCTTTGTTTCCTCTATATGTTACTATTATGCATGTGAATTCTATTTGATGAAACATTTTGAATAAATAGCAATTAAAAAATAGTAAAGCAGATGTTCCCGAGAAATAACAGAAATATTTTAAAAAATCACTCGAAATTCGGAAACCATATACTCCATGTATGAAACAAATTAAATATGAATCTTTTCTAATAATGGCATCTAGGTTACATGTTGTCAACAATTGCATCCACTACTATATCGATGTCATTTTAGACATAATAACGTTTATGTTCCTGATTACGTGTTGATCCATTCATTCGCTAAAAGGGTATGAAACCGTTAATGTCATTATGTCATGTCCGAAAATGAGGAAACCACACTCTGCACAATGAAAGTGTTTTTTTTCTCTTTCTTCTTCTTGTTCTTTTTTCTTCCACTTCTACATAATGTGATTTTGTAATTCCACATCTTTTCTATATGCAGCGCGTGCCTTCTGCATTGGTTACAATCACTAGTAAAACTTCAACCATAACATTAATAATGGTTTTTTGCAATCAATTCAAAATTTTGTTATTAAATAATGTTATTTAATTTAGTATTATGATTTTTAGGTTTATTGTTGTTTAATAAAAGCTTTGAATGTGGAAAAATAACTTCGTGCACATAATGTAGATTTATTATGGGCTCAAGGCAAAATAAGCTCCACAGAATGAAACATGTTTCTATATGTAGCATAAGTTATATAATACTTACTTCCACAGATGTATTTGTTCTTTGTATAACCTCCACACATGTAAAACCACTTCCACAAATATACTTCCGTGTTCAATACCACTCTACAAATACTCATTTACAATTAGCCACTGTAAATTTTATGATTTACATTATAAGCTTTAATATGGGTTCAGACAAGAAAAGCTCCACACATTAAAGCAGGTTTCTAGATCCAGTATGACTTATTTAAATACTTATTTGTTTTATGTAAACAAGTTGTATATGTCTATAACCAAATTACTAAAATATTTGCTTTACAATTGACTATTGCAAAACAAAATATGGAGTTTTTTCACGATGTTTTGAAAAAACAGAGCCCAAAGTTCAATGTATTATTATTATTATTATCATCATCATCATATGTTGTTATGTAGAGCTTTTACTCTAGGAAAAAATCTTCCTCTACACAATGAAAACTCTCATTCTTATCCCGACAGAATGAAGAGTCCACCCAATGAAACACTGATGTGTGCAATTCTCGCTTTTGTACATGCATTCATAAATAAAGAGAATTGGAACAACTATCAACATAGTTATAGTAATTGTAATCATATTCAGATTCAAATTATAGTCACAACAAATGTAATATATATGTAAGAACCAAAACTTTTTCCAAGCATTCTTCTCCATTGTAAACATAATTGGAACATACTAAAGAGTCTTTGTGATTCACAAGCCTTGAACAGTAACCATTACAGACTACAGTTACAACAACAATAATTGTATTCAAATTCAAATCCTAATCACTATAGCTATTTTTTTTTGTGTAAATAAGCTTTTGTATTAACAGAGAGTAAATATGTTACAAAAATTCTGCTGCTGCAGATTTAAGGGCTGCTTGTCAGCAAGCCTGGCTACGAGGGGATACATTGGCAAATTAAAGAGAAAACATGCACAAAACATGCACACCACGCAGGGCGACCGAGATGGTACTGCGAGATAGCCAAAAACTGATGTCTCTGTCTGAGTACATTGCAACATAAACATAAGAAGAGAACTGAGTACATAGCATCAAGAACAAGAGAGGGGGCTTGGTCGCAACCGGAAAAAGGAGGACAGTGGCAGCGGCCATCAGCGGTGGGCTGACCCCTGCTTCGGCGGGTTGCCTGGAGGGACGCCAGAGGTCTCACCAGTTGTACCTTCGGTGCCCACCACATTCCTCATGAGCTTGATAAGCACAATTAGCTTTTTGCTGATGGTGTTGGCTTGCTGGTCCAACGAGGATAACTTGAACTCAATGCTTTCCACCACGCACATATGGTCATGTTCCATAGCGTCCATCTAACGTTTGAGGTTCTACACCCGTTCATCCTGCTCTTCCTGCGCTTCCAACACTTTCGCCAGCAGAGTCTTCATTCGCCACGCTTCCACCTGGGTTCCGAGGAATTGGGTGGCCTGCGTGAAGGTGGTTCCTGGGTCCTGCAGCCAATTCACCTCCTTCCCCAGCTGCTGGTCGGAGACTTGTGCTTCCTCCGCTTTCACGCTGCTTTCCAGCTCATTCAGCTTACGTTTGTTCCTCTGCGAGGTTCTGGTTTCATACATTTCTTGGGCTTGCTGGAGATCCTTTATAGCCGACTGGTTACGGCAGCTATCCCCCTTCATGGTGTAGGTGATTGCCACGGAGATTACCAGCGCTATGTTGGCAGCGGGAGAGAGCTTCACCTTGCAACACGATAAAATAGTGCTTTCCTCGGCTGCCAGGGAAGTTGTTAAATAACGGATGGCCGGAGAATTGTTGGAGGGTGGCATTGGATGGGAGGGCCACTTGCCTGTCCGGTTGAAATTATTGCAGCGTGAAGGATGTATGGTAGGATCTGAGAATGATTGCTGGCGTTTATTGTCACCGATCCCTCCTTCGTCCGCAGCTAGCCAGGTGTGCTGTGTCCTGCCTTGTTTACGACGTCGAGAATCAAAGCAGATCATGGGGAGATACATATCTTTTGGTCTGCAACCACTGAAGGATATGCCTTGTGCCGAATGTCCTTCGGCTTCTGCCGTAATTAAGGTGGTGCGCTTAGTCAGCATGGGGTCTTGTCGGAAACGTTAGAACCGTTGCCGTTCCGTCGCCATTTTCTGCCGGAGTTATGTCCTTACTGGCAAGCTGCATGCATGTTCCCTTAGGTCTGGGCATGTAATATCTTCCCACAAGTTGTCCCTCGGAGCATTGGGGTTCTCAATCCCAACGTTTGCTAGGTGGTCCGCCACCGTATTTCCTTTTCGTCTGATTGCCTGAAAGGTTAGACCTTTCATTTATCGAAGCAAATTGGCTATGTTTTCGGTTACCTGAGCCAGGCGCCAATGCTTTGTTACCCTGCTTGCCGGAGTGCCATTGTAGATTCTCCTGGCCGCTGTAATGGCTACCTCTGAGTCTCCCTCTATGACTGCGTTGGCAATTTGGTTCGCACACAGTATTTGTAAGCCTATTTCCAGAGCTGCAAATTCCATCTCGTTGTTGGTGGCTTCGCCCAGGGCCTGATTGTAGATATATAGGATTTCCCCTGTGTGGTTCCTGATGACCCCTCCAATGCCTGCCAGACCGGGGTTGCCCCTGGAGGCCCCATCGAAATTTAGCTTAAGGAAGCCTGTCGGGGGCTTGTGCCATCCCTGCTGTCCTGTTCGCGGTTCATGCTTGCTGCTTACGGTTGGAGTACTGTTCCTGTTTTCCAGCTTGAAGCTAGCCAGAATGTGATGGTCCCTGGGTGAGAGATTTGTGTCGGGATATGCTGTGCATTTTGCCGAGATTAATTCGTGGATATTTTCGGTTAAGGTAAGCTGTGAGAAATCTAAATTTCTTTGCTCATTTTGAAAGATACGCCTATTCCTTTCCTTCCAAATTGTCCATGTTATGAAGCCTGGAATTATTTTCCATTTGCTGTTTACTCTGAGATTGTTCGAGTAGTCGTATGGCCACTGAGTTATTGTGTTTTGGATGGAATTTTTGTCCCTATTAGATTGTTGCATGATGTTTTCTATCCACTTCCATATGTTGTTTGCCCAATCGCAAGAATTGAACAAGTGATTTATAGTTTCTTCTGCTGTGCGGCACAGAGGACATATGGAAGGGCCGGAGAATCCTTTTTTCCATAAGTTTTCACAGGTAAGGATTTTGCCTCTCATGAGGAGCCAGAGAAATGTCTTGATTTTAGGCCAAAAGAGGCTATCCCAGACCTTGGTACTCCAGGGCATGGTCTCCCCTTGCTCATTATGTTCCAATCGCTCCCTAGCTTCTTTTAGGGTGAAGTTTCCGTTCCCCTTCATTCCCCATCTGAGCTGATCCTTGACTGTGGAAGTTCGGATTTTTCTTTTGTTGAGAGTGTTTAGGAGGCTCTGAATATGTACGTTATCTGCTGTGGTGCTGTTAGAGTTCGGGGGTTTCCAGGTTCTCCCCTCCTGCTCATTGCTATCCGGGCTCCAGTACTGACTAACTCTGTAATTGCCTCCTGTCTGAGCTTCCCTTTTGTAATTTTCCAAGTCTGGCGTTGCAAGGCGAGGAAGCTGCTGCCAAGCGTCCTCCCAAAAGAACGCTATTTCTCCGTTGCGAATTTCCCAGAAACTGTGATCTTGAATAATACTTCGATTGCGTCTGGCGAGGTTCCAGATGGGAGATCCTTCCGGGACTTCCTGTAACCTAATTAGATCCTGCTCATTGCAATTAGGGGTATATTTCTCCTTCCAATGCCTCACCCAAGGAAGGTTGGGTTCTTTAAGCCAGCGCCACCATAGCTTGGCTCCACAGGTCATATTGGAGGTAAGGGGGTCTATTAAATTGAGGCCACCTGCTGATTTTGATTTGCATAGCTTATTCCAAGCCACCAAATCCCATTTATTTTTTTCCGCGTTGCCTTTCCATAAGAATGATCTTTGGATGGTTATGATCCTGTGTAGTACGCCTTGAGGAGCCGGCAGTATGGAAAGCATGTATTGAGGTATGGCTTGCAGGATTGCGTTGGTTAGGACTAGCCTGCCCGCAAAGTTTAGAGCTCTGTGCGTCCAGTGTCTGCATTTGTTCTCCAATTTTGCTAGAGTACTTTCCCAATGATGCTTTTGCCAGGGTTTGGACGTTAGCGGGGCTCCCAGGTATTTTGAGGGTAGATTACCCCATTTAAAACCTAGAATGCTTGAGAGATGCTTCTGGATTGCCAGGTGAGTATTAAAGAAAAAAATCTTAGATTTAGCATGATTGATTTCCATACCTGAGGCTTTGCTGAATAGAATTAGGATGGATTTGAAAGCCAAGGCCTCCTTCACCGTGGGGGTGCCGTGCAGCAAGGTATCATCCATGAACTGTTGGTGCATTGTGGCCGGGATAGATTGCAGAGGATGAAGTCCTCTGAGATTGCCTTATGCTTTTGCTTTGAGGATGAGTCGACTTAGGCCTTCCATAAGGATCACAAAGAGGAAAGTGGAGAGAGGGTCTCCCTTCCTGATGCCCCTGGAGGGGGTAAAGGGTTTTGAGGGTGAATCGTTGACGAGAATGGAGAAAGTGGAGGATTTGATTAAAGCCAAAATCCAATTGATCCATTGATGATCAAAGCCAAATGCTACTAGAACAGCTTCCAGATATTTCCAATTTACCTTATCAAATGCTTTGAATAGATCCAGTTGCATAAGCATCCCAACATTTTTCCTGGTCTGGAGAGTATGCACCATTTCTTGTGCTAAGAGGATATTGTCCAGAATTTGTTTGCCTTCTACGTATCCGGACTGTTCTTCTGAGATGAGATTGGGTAGAATGGGCTTGAGTCTGTTTGCTATAACCTTAGAGATGATCTTGTAGATCACATTACAGAGTGCGATAGGCCTGAACTTCTCAGGAGTGTGGGCATTCTCTTCCTTTGGGAATAAGGCCAAGAAGGTAGAGTTGAGCGATTTGAGAATGGTGCCTGAGCCTCTTGAGTCTTCAACCACTTCCCAGATTTCTGATTTGATGGTTGGCCAGCATGCTTTGTAGAAGTTGATGGTGAAGCCGTCTGGACCAGGGGATTTGTCATTTGGCATGCTCTTTACGGCTTCCTCCACTTCCTCCATTGAGATTTCTTTGAGGAGAGTAAGATTTTGTTCATTTGTTACAACTTTGGGGATGGCCTGCGTTAGAGTGTCAATTGCTTCTGATCTATCTGCTTGCTTTTCCTGTGCAATGTGTTTGAAATGCTCTGTGAGGAGAGAGGAAATTTCCTTGTGATTATGTAGAGTGTTTCCCGCTTCATTTTTGAGATTGAGAATTTTGTTTGCACTTCTGTAATCAAGGGTGGACCTGTGAAAGAATTTAGTGTTTTGCTCGCCCTCTTTAAGCCATTGCACTCTGGATTTTTGTTTCCAGAGTGTTTCTTCTTGTAGACATCTATGTTGCCATTGAGTCATTAGTTCTTTTTCAAGCTCTTTTGATTCCTCAGTGATATTGCCAGAGGTCCAGCGTTTGTGTATGTGCTCGAGCTTACTCTCTATTGTGGATTTTTCCTTGAAGATATTGCCAAATTCCGTGATGTTCCAGTGCTTGATTTTGCTTTTGATATGTTTGAGTTTACTTTGGAGCTTGAAAATTTTGGTTCCTTGGATATTTAGTGGTTCACACCACCACTTCTCTAGCAATTTGACAAAATTAGGGTGCTGTAACCAGAATTTTTCAAAACGGAATGGCTTGTTTCTCAAAGTGCCCAGGAAGGCAGCATCTAGAGAGATGGGCCAATGATCCGGACCTCCACTAGGGAGTATGTCAGAGTTGACAGTGATGCCCTTTAGTACTATGCTTTCTAAAATGAGGAATCTATCCAGGCGGGAGGCGATAAGATTCTCTCCTCCCCTTCTATTGTTCCAGGTGAAGGAGCTGGAGGAAGGCTGCACATCCACTAATTTTGCGGTCTCAATAAAATCTACAAAGGCCCCTGCATCCCTGTTTAGCTTTCGTAACCCTCCTTTCTTGTCCAGGAGGGAGGTGATCATGTTGAAATCCCCTCCCATGATGATTTTTGAGGTGTGATGTCTAGATTGCAGATTTATGAGAGAGTTGAGAAAATGGAATTTTTCTGCTAATCTTTGAGGGCCATACACATTAACACAGAGATATGTTTCAGAGTTACCTATGATTTGTATTTCCATTGCTATGTAGGCTCTGGTGGCCTCCGAAGCGAGGACACTTATTGCTCTTGTGTCCCAGAGGGTGGTGATACCTCCTTCCCATCCTTGACTGGATACTTCAATGAAGTTGAGAGGCTTACCCAATTTTTTGTTGATGCTTTTCATATGAGAGGTGGCACATTTTGTTTCTTGAATGAACATAATGTCTGGCTTTTCTGTTTGGAACTTCCTGATGAGAAGTATCTGTTTTGCTTGGCTATTGAGCCCTCTTGCATTCCATGATATTATTTTCATTGATAACCAGGTTTAGAAGTGGTAAGATGGGAAGGCGTTGAGAGCCTTCATTTTACCTGAGTTCAGCATTAAAATCCCTAGATCATGTAGCACCTCTCCATTTGTCCTTCTTCCCCTTTTATTTTTTTGCTTGAAGCCAGTTGGGTTAAGGGAGATGTTTTTGGAGTGGTTTCCTATACCTGTGGCTATTCCTAGTCTCCTATTTTGCCTATCCAGTTCAACCTTCTATCTTGCAATGAAGAGGTCGCTAATATTTTTTAATTCTTCCTCTGGAACATTTTCTATTCCTTTTGCTTTCCAGTTTTCCTCTAGTGCTGGGAGGTTTACGCCGGCTTTTTCCAAGGCTTCGTTTAGCTCTAGCTCGTCACTACCACCACACTGTTTAACATTTCTGTATCTTCGTCTTGGGTGCTTTCCTGTTCTTGCCTGTTGGCCTTGGGACTGTGGGGGTTTGCATCCTGTTCTTTCTCGTTGTTGCCTTGCTGGTTCTCTGTCTCCTCTGTACCCCGCTCGTCCACCTTTATCTCTTCTGTATCCGTGTCTGTTTCTAATACACTGAAGGTGTTGAGGGTGCTGCTTGGGGCTGCCCCTGTTCTATTTGGCCTCCTTCTGTTAGCTCTTTGTCTAGTTTTCAGTCTGGTGAAGATCTCTGTGCTTTGCGCTTCTGGCATGGGTTTGATCGCTTCTTCTGATCTGTTAAGAGGACAGTCTCTTACTAAATGCCCATGTTCATGACATTTTCTACATCTGAACGGAATTTGTTCATAGTCAATGGCCTGGAAATAGTCTTCATCCCTAAACTCCAGCCAGATGCCTTCATGTAGGGCTCCAGATATGTCCAGTTCCACACAAATTCTGGCACAAGAGGTGTATCTGCGTTGTATGGTGGCTTCAGAGGCTTTAATGAAGGTGCCCAACATGTCTCCTATTTGCTTGAGTGTTTCTAAGCCCCAATAATCTATGGGGAGGGAGAAAAGACGGATCCATACGAGAACTTGAGTGAAGGTCTCTTTTTCGGGGACGAATTTAGGTTTCCATGGTCTCATATAGAGACCCGCAGAAGCGAAAAAGTATGGTCCACCATCAAAAACCCTATCCTTATCTTCTAGGTTTGTAAAGACAACAGTAAAGAAACCTTTAGCTCCTAGGTGTAGATTGATATCACCTTTGGGTCTCTAGTGTTGTTTGATCCATTGACAGAGGGCGCGCTCCGTTGGCCATAGTCCCATAAATTTACATATGACCGCATGTTCTGACATGTGCTCGCGGTGGGCTTGTATCTCCGGGTCTGTACAGACCACTCTGAGTGCCTCGTTTTTCTTAGGTTTGCAAGCTCCTTGGGGAGCTTTGTTTGTACTAGGAGTGATAGGTGGTTCCCTGTCTTTTCCTTCTCTTTTTTCCTTTGTTTCTCTTGCTCCTCTTCATCGGTTGCCTGGGGATGCGTTGAGCCTGCAGTTTTATGATTCGCCTCTGCACCTAGGGTGCTGTCTTCCTTTTCCTTGTTTGCTTTATCTTTCTGTTTAGAACCACCTCTGTATTCTGCCGTCATTTTCTGCTCCTTGTCGTTTCTGGTGCTGCCTAAGTCCCTGCTTTCACCATATCCCGAGATCTTTAACCCCTCTTTCATTTTCCTGCTGGTGCATGACAATTTTCTTGAAGGATGGGGTCCCTGTGGACCCCCCGCTGAGCATTTGTCGGGTCAGTTCGCGTCCCCTGCTGCGGAGATCAGCTAATCTAATGATCTGTGCTGCCAGAGCTGACTCTGGTTTGGCAGGGCTGGGCGTTAAACCCTAGACCAGTGTTCACAGCTGTTTTTCGCCAGAGCTCCTTGATCTCCAAATCTCGGATAATCACTATAGCTATCATTCAAATAAACATCACAAAAGAAATAGGTGTCACTGAACCAAAAATCATGCTAGGCATTTATTTTCATTGCCACCGATTTTCATACCATTACAAAGAATATAAAAGCTTAAAATCATTGTCTCATGAACTCATATTCAATCAATGATGTTGAGAAACACTAAAGAATCCATAGTAATACAAGTTTCACAAGTAAAAAATTATTTAAGAATTATTGGTATAAATGGTAATAAGTTTAAGTATTAGAACAAAGTAAACAAAAATACATTTTAATGATCATTCATCACAAAACATTAGCTAATATATAAAAGTTCAAAGAAAATACTGGAAAACAAATGTTCAATTATTATTTTTTTTACAACCTTCGAGAACCCAGGTCTATACAACATCCCATGTGAAACGTTATCTCATAATTGTATACATAATTAGTAAACATATTGAGAGATAGAAAATACAATAATCATAATTCAAATAAGCTATGATTACATAACCATGGTCCAAAAAATAGATCTTGTTGCAAAAAACCCTTATGAAAATGCTAATACTTTAGTCGTAAAGCTAAATGAATTTGTCCCAACGGGGACTACAATTGGAATCCCATCAACTGTAATCTCTAAAATTTCATCTACAACAAATAACAAGGAATTGCATTCAGAACTTAGACCATTCCATCATAACACACACAAAAGATTTCAATAGTAAAATGCTTTGACGACAAAAACAAATGTTCCAATGTATTAACACACTTACATAATGTAAAAGCATAGTATGATATTCTTTTGCCCTCAACTATCTCTCAAAATCAAGCCTCTTGTAATGAATCCCTTCACTATAGCTTCAATGAATTCTTTCATTGGAGCAATGGTAATACACTTCGAGAAGGATCTTGTATAGTTACCATGCAATACACTTGCCTTACAAACACATATTGAATTAAACAAAAAATTAAAGAAGCTTCATGCTTCCACAATATAGGATACCAAAACTGCATTGGTTCCTCGCGAAAGTTGAATCTAAGATTATAGGGTAAAATGTCAAACACATGCCTTGGAACGAGAAGTGTTATCAGATATGCCATCATAAATAATCCATTGTTCTTGGGTAATATATGTAACCAAGAAGCTAATTCATCTGATATAACATGATCCCAATCGAGAATACAATTATTTTTGTATGTCTCCTAAAGCACATAGAAAATGCATTTTTGAACATGTGATGTACTTTCTAGCCCTACTATGTGGGCAAAGAGGCAACAAAAATCCCTAAACAATTGCCTAAACAAAGAAATATCTACAAGAGAAAGATCATAAGGAACCTAGAACTTGCAGAAATGTATTCCCGCATAATGTCAATTATGCGTTCTTTTGGCTCCAGGAAACTATTCACAACATAAAATTCTAAATGCTTATTTGGTTCTAGTAACTTGAATAACATATAAATGTATTGGGATTCAGAGGAACCTTTATCTCTCCTAGTTTAATTGCTCTCTTTCTTAAATCGAAATTATTTGCACATAGATAAACAATTTCTCTGAAATCGAAGACCTTCAAAACACACCCAACATTGGCTAATCTGGTACTCCAAATCTTGTTACTTGTTTTCTCTTTTGTTGACAGATTCACAAAGAGCTCATACATTCTCAACTAGTCAAAGCTAACATCTATATCAACATGCGAGTTAATCATATCACTGCAAATAACTTCTTTTGCTTGCCTTCTATGCATTTTTCGTTTGTAGCAAAAAAATAGTCTGTCAATTAATAACGTATTCAAATCTTGTTTCACTTCACAATTCTCCATTTTATTCACAAACACTAGTTGTTACTATTAATTGTTTGAAAACCATTACACACGACATTCAGAATAATAATAATTAAAGATACCAAAGCCAACTTTTATGAATAGTAATAGTAAAAAAATTCCAAATTCCAAAAGCATCCTATCCATTTACTTCTCACTTTGCTCTTGCTTCAAGATCATAGATATATGTGTTGTAGGAAACATAAATTTACGATATACAATAACAGACTTTGTCTACCGAAACGGTAAATTCACCCACATGGCCAAAAATCACTGTATTCCGACTTTTTTTTTTTGAGACTTTGTCTACCTAAACGGTAAATGTAAATTCACTCACATGGCCAAAAATAACTACATTCCGACTTTTTTTTGTTTTCTACCAAAAACTTATTAGCGCGAGTGTTTGAATCATTTTTTATAATATTCGAAATGGATTTAGCATCATCAAAAACCCCATTGGAAAATTTTCCCATATAAAAAAAATTTCCGCAAATCAATTTTTTTGCTCTCTTTTTGTTTTTGTTTTTTCAATAAAAATATGACAACATGACTATTGACACCTGATTGACACCTAAGATCATGAAAGATTGTAACCTCGGGTTACAAAAAATTACCGCCATATTTTATCAACAACGTGTTGTAATTTCCTTTGGTTTTCTAATCAAATTTGAAAACTCGTAAAATTACCAATAATATCTACAAGAAGTAAAGCTTGTAATCAAATTCGCAAATAAATATTATGCCAATACGTATTCAATTACTTTCTACAATGTAATTGACTTGACAGTTGTTCCCCCACTACTTTGTAAAATGAAATCAAATTTGATTTACCAATAACTTGACACAACTATTTCTTACAAAAATTGACACACAGTTATGATGCAGTGGGAAACTTATTCCATACAAATAGATTTAATTCTAAAATATTTGATTTTTGAAAATGTGAAAATGATTTAATTACTAAAAGTTGACAATTGTAACTTGGAGTTACTGTTAGTCAAATTTGAAGGCTCGTAAAACTATTAATAGTAGCCACAAATAATAAAGTTACCTTCTATGACGAATCAACTTACAATTGCTCCTCACTACTTTGTAAAAGTGAACCAAATTTGATTTATGAATGAGTTGACACACCCATTTCTCACAAAATTCGACATGTTTTTTTTTTTTTAAATGCTAAACTCTGATTTTTGTGGACATGAAAATAATTTATTTACTGAATATAAAAACATTAATTTGTAACGTAACATGCACAACTGCAAAAAAACAAGTTGTAAACTATAAATAATGAATATTTTTTCGATTAAATACTTATTACTATTATGCAACATTAGATTAAGTCTCCTTTTAACGGATCCAAACAAGTATTGCTTTGCCATAAAACATATGTGTAGAACAAAGACGTGAAACTTTCATACCTTGTGCGTATCGATATACATGATAAATTGAGTATTTTCTAGAGCACACATCAGAATGCTTAAAAGTAAATAAAAAACCATAACTATGTCATATACTTTCAACATAACACAAATACATATACTATTACCTTCCTCAAATTTGCTACATATGACACATTGAATAATTAACAATCGAATAAACTAAAGCTAATCAGAATCCAACAATTTAATAACAAAGTTATACGTGTCACAGGAAACATAAATATAAGAAAAAAGTTCGAACTAACTGTAGTCATGATAATCAACTAAGAAAATGTGAAATGCAAATAGGAAATTGACAAATATGATTTAGTTTAAAAGCTTGTAGTATTGTAACTATCTGCACTACTGCTATTGTCCACGATTTAACAAAAACACCATTGAAGATGGAAATTGAGCTTGGAAGGTAGCAATTTATTTAAGGCAACAGAAGCTCAAACAATATTCCAAGCTTTCAAATGAAATTTGAAAAGAGAAAATGCTACACGATCCGCTATTTTTTCTATCACTGCAAATAACATTTTTCCCTCACTATGCTACCTATGTCAAATGTTTGTATCTAGTTTCCCTAGAAATCACCACCTACCACTAGTTTGCATATGAAACATTCTACAAAGATAAAGCCACCATCCAAATTTTTTATAGTCATGGATGTTTGTCCTCTGATTAATAGAAAACAAAGGTGTAGGTAAATATAAGTCATCTCAACATCCAATTAACCGAATACAAAACTCACACATTTAGAAAACCACATAAGCATTAAAACATCAAATCTAGAAAGATGAATTTTGTATACTTTCAACATAACAAAAATGCATATGTGCGGAACTACAGAGAAAACCTATTTGTACACAAAAATCTCTCATGCACAACCACCTGCACACAACTTCATTTGCACAACTACTTCCAGATTCAACAACGCCCTTTCTTTAGTCATTGACATTTGAAGCTGATATTAATAAATGTGCGTCCCAAATATCGCGGGTAGGAAATATTCGTCGCGAAATACGTTCCTAAATAAGAACCAAATAGGAAATTTGTATATTTATTATTTTAATAAATGTTGGACAAAGCATTTGTTCTCCACACACATTCCGTGGAAAAAAAATTCTTCTCTGCACACACTACCTCCAAACAACACAATCCATTTTTTGCAAAAAGATCTCAAGCTTTCATTGTATTCACTTCCGCACTCCACAAAATCTATTAATAATAAAATACGCATTACTCTTGTGCAAAATCTACTAATATCAGTACACATTACAATTAAATTATCCCTCCACACTTCCCTCCTTCCACCCAAATTTCACACATGCTTTTGTTCTCTGCATAACCTCCACACACGCACAACAACCTCTCCACACCTACTTCCATACTCAATAACACTCTTAGTCATTGGCATTCAAAGCTGATATTAATTAATGGTCATACGTCGTGAAATAAGTCCCTAAATAAGAATTAAAAATGGATTTGTATATTTATTATTTTAATAAACTTTGCACAAAACTTTCACATAACATCTACACACGCAAAACTACCTCCACACAACCACTTCTGCACTCAATAACGCCCTTTGATCAATCATTGAAATTTGAAACTCCACATATGCTACCTTCGAACAACTGACTCCGCACAACTACCTTCACACAACTACTTCCGTAGTTGTGAAAAACATTCCTAAATAATAATTAAAAAAGAGACTTGTAAATTTATTATTTTAATAAACCTTCGCACAAAGCGTTCCACACATTCTTTTTACCACCCACTACTTCCTCTTCACACGGATTGAAAACATAGTTTATTTAGCACCCCTATTTATGAAGAATAACCTTAGTTCTCCCACACATACTCCTTAATAATATCGATTGGAGATTTGTTCAGCCCCCACCCCGTGGGATCTATGCAAAAAACCTGCAACCACATCAATTCTCACATCATTGACTATGCACTAACATAACAGTGCCCCACAACTACATGCCACACGAATTGAAAACACAATTTATTTAATATTGCATAATAAGACTAGATTTTGTAGTTCAATGATTAGGATAATTGTTAAAAAAATGATACTAGCTCCCTCTGCACCCCCATTAGTGTTAGAGAACCCTCGTCTATGCAAAAGACCCAAGTTCTCCCACACACACTCCGTCCTCCGCATAGTAAAAGTTTTGCACAAAGAAATCGTACCAATTACCGCATTGTTCATCAATTTCACAACACTCACTATGCAAAGGAACCCAATTCTCTAGCACATACTCCGTCCTCCGCACAAGGAAACATAATAATATTAATTCGACATTTGGTCAGCCCCCACCCTATGTAAATTACTTGCAACCGCATCAATTCTCCATCATTGAACAAAGCACTAACATAATAGTGTCCTGCAAATGTATCAATTCTTGCATCATTGAGAAGAGTGTTAACATAACAGTGACAATGTTAGAACACTCACCAACACAGTGGTCATTGACAAAATTACTTTTATTTTAATTTTAAAATGAATTTCTAGGAATTGAAAAAAAATGAAAATAAAACGTCCTCCACCAAGGGAATTATGTCTCATCAGAGCTTTCTCAGCAAATCGGGAATTAGAAATAACATTTACTGAAAATTTGAAAATTATTTTTGAATTTATGAAAAAATATAAATATTAAGCATTTTCCTGAAACTTTGGTTAAAATTGCAAAAACACAGCTAAATAATGCACAATCAACAAAACTTGGCATCGAGATGAATGCTATAGTCCCTGATGAGGTGGGGACTAATAAGATGATGTATACTTATTTCGATCCCAAAAAAAACCCAATGATACCCTCTTAGCATTTGCCACAATGGATCATACATTGGAGTGTGGTTGTTTTTTTGAATAAGTTAGTTAAGATGTCTTTAGACATCCACTGCATCAAATTCTACAATCATTGTGAAAGGCCAAAGATACATACATGACATAAGACTTCAACAATACTATATGGTCTCCTTAACCTACAATATAGTTCAAAAGTAATAAAGGTCGCGCTCCAAGACGATCACTTCATTGTGAAGCGGATAAATGTAGATATTTATTGTGTAGTACATTGTAGCATAGGTGATCCTAATGTACAAAGAAGTTGCCTTATGGTGTATGGTTGCCATGAGGAAGGAAGATGATTAGTTTGTTTTGTTTTGTTTTTAACTGTGGTTTTGGTTTTGTTGTGGAAGGGTGCATTTTGCAATATGAAATAAATGTGTAATTTTCCACCACTTACAATGAATTCATTTTGGAATAAAAATAAAATATTCTCCAAATAAAAAGCATTATAGGCTATAATTAAAAAATAGAAATGAATATACATATTTGGTTATTTCTGATTAAAAGCATCATAAAACATCAATAATTTCACTCTCACTATATGTGAAAATTCCTTGAACTGTTGCAACTGAGTATTATTCTCCTAACTTAGCAGTATATTTGTCTTCTTTAATTATTATTACAACAAATATCGAATAAACCACACTGCAATTCTTCACCTATTAAAATACACTGTGGAAAAAAAAAAGGAATTGAGAAATAGATCACACACACACACACATACACACACAAAATAATGACACCAATTCTTTTAGGCAATAGTCTCTGGAAAAACCTTGAAGGGAAAACTGGTCCAACAGATGAAGGTTTATTTTATTATTCATCAATTTGAGAAAATTATTACAACTAGTTTCCCAGCTGGCAAACCTCATGAAATCAACTGGAAAAATAGTTGGAGACAAATTATCTCCCTTTGCAACCAACTCAGCCTCTCTCCAACCACTCACACTTCCCAACAATTCACACCAATAGACTGGAAATGCACACAACCTAGTTGAAGAAAGTCGTACTTCCTCCCTCTACCTCTGGAAGTGACTCTCTCTACCTCCTGGATGTTGATACTACCTTTGACAACTGAATCAACCCTCTTTCGGAAACTTGCATTGTTTCAGGCTATTTTCACTAGATGTAGCAACTCTGTTTGTAGATAATTCGACATCCCTTCTCTTGTCTCTTCGACACTAGAAAATCATTAGGAATCCCTTTAGAATCTTGTTCTTCCAAATCTCTTCGAACTGTGCCCTCACTGAAAATTTCCAACTGGGTAGCTCGATATGCCTTACATAAAAATAATCACATTGATACTATCTCCAAGCCCTCCGACTTTCTCTTATAATCTCTCATTAGACTCCCATTACTAATCATCCATGATTTAATCTCCATCGACAACTAAGATCATCTTGAATTCATTAATAGAAGTCTTTAGAGAAATATCAAACATCCTTAATAAATTAATTTTGATTTACCACTTTTCTTAATTTTAAACTTATATTTAATTATGGAAAATAAATTTAATTAAAGTGTTTCACAAGCTTATCTCGTGAAACCTTTTCTAGGTTTTGGATATCTAATGTTCCTTAGCCTTTTAACATCATCTGAGACTAAAACACATGTCCGATGCTACCATATCCATAAAAAAATAACACTCCCTCTTAGCGAGGAAGGTGTTCTCCACTATACCCATTTTATCCATTCTGATCATCTCTTTTGACGAACAACCTGTAGTAGGAATGTCACACATTGCTGATGTCCCTGTAACAAAGGCATTGATCCATGTGAATAAGAACTAGATCTGATCTAGGCATCCTGCTACTCCTCATGGATCCTTCCCATACTGGTGATCTGAAGCATCATGCTTCTTCTTCATCTGGAGGTATCACTGCTATTAATGTGAACTCCTCCAATCTAGAGGTCAACTCGTCGATCTTTGCCAAAGCTGTTGTCTACTACCCCTTCTTTCCCTTCTTCCTCTTTGGACGCTAGGTGACGTAGTGACCAAACTCACCACATCCATAGCACTTGACCTTTGACACATCCTTCTTCTTCTCTCCTCATTTTGAGTTTTGTCCCTGACTAGGACCCTTCTTCGCCTTTCCCTTTCCTGCAAGGGATACATTTTCTTCTTCCTTCTCTACCTTCGATCCCTTGCTACTACTGCTGGTAGTACATTATGCTAAATTGAGCCTTAGCTCCTCCTGAGTTAAGTTACTCCACAATCGTTCCCAATCTAGTAGCTTATCTCATCCAATGATTCCTTGAACAAAAGTTCACCATTCTTTGGTAAACCCATTTAGAGTTGTTCGCATAAGTTCACTATCTATTGACTTTTCTCCAACAATTGAAAGTTCATCTCTGACTTATTGAATCCTGGTGAGATAGGAAGTATCTTGGTCATTCTCGTGACTTCTCCTTGAGAATCATTTTACGATTCTCAGATGGACCCTTGTGCAACTTCACGATATCTCGCATGTCCTTTGCTATATTCTTGTCTGCAACATGCGGGACAATGTGATTCCGAAGTCCATCTAGGACCATCCTCTTTGATTTGGACATATCCTTATTGAAACCAATATACTAGATAAGGTATGTTGGATTAGCTACTACTGTTGTCACAAAATCCTTTATACCATGCTCATCCAATACGAATTGCACTTTGGCCTTCTAGATGCCAAAGTTTGAGGCTCCATTAATTTGTTCTGATCTATGAGTCTTGTTGTAGCCATATATGGGAAAATAAAATAAACTGGAGAATTATATGTTGGAAATCTCCTTCTCCTTCTATCAACTTGAACTTCTCTCTGCTACACGCACTCTCCCTGGAATATATAGATCTGCTTTTGTACTTTCCTTCGTATGTCCTTCTTGGAATTAGCATTGTCTGCTGCTTCTATTGGGTATCTCGCTCTCCCTCTCGAAAGTCCTTCTTAAGAATCTGGAACACATGCTGTTAACCCTAAAAATCGTACTGGATAAATTAACAAGTCTACTACGATGTTATGCTATTGGAAATTATGACCTCCTTTCCTCCTCTAGAAAACTAGAAACCCTCTAAGAAATAACTGGAAATTCCCTTTCGTGTGCTTTCTCTTCCTCCCCTACGCGGATCTACAACTGAAAACCCTTGCTGCAAATCTCTCCACCCAGATCTACTTTACAAATTTAATGATCCGCTCTCTGGAACCTCTTTCTAGCACCCACACTACTTGCTACTATAGATTTGAGGAAAATCAATTTTTCCTCCTCCATGGAATTGGAAATCGAACTTCTGCCTCTTTGCTACTCGAACTTCGTTGATGACCTACACAGATATGGAAAAATTGTGCTCAAATCTCCCTTTAAAAATGCACAATCTTGCTTCCTTCACCTCTAATCTGATTAACTATGCTCTGATACCATGTGAAAATTCCTTGAACTTCAGAAACTGAGTATTATTCTCCTAACTTATCAGTTTATTTGTCTTCTATAATTATTATTACGATAAATATCTAATAAACCACACTGCAATTCTTCACCAGTTAAAATATTGTTGCGGAAATAAAATAGAAATTAAGAAATAGAGGCACACACAAAATAATGATACCAATGTTTTTGGACAATAGTCCCCTGAAAATGTAGAAATTATGTGTAGATTTAATATTGCTCATGAAATTTACTAAATCATAAGGCTGAAGGGGTTTTTGAGTAGTTTCTTTCCCTTAAATAAATCTCTATGTAATAATGTGTGTTGAATCATGTTGCATGTTTATGATTTCCTTTCTTGATCGTGAATTTATTTCCGTAGATTAGTAGAGTAGATTTGAGTCTTATGTCTTAGTAAATTACATGAGCAGTTTTAGATCTACACATAATTTCTATATGGTATCAGAGAAAGATTCATAGTAGAGAAGAGAATTTGAAGTTGTTATTGCAGGAGGATGGAATTTGCAAGATCAACCTTCAAAGCTAACAGGATGAAATTCTATGGTCTGAGGCTTGAGTATGCTCTTGAGGGAAGCTCAAACTTTGTTTGTTGGAAGGACCATATGGAGGCGGTATTGGAGGACCATGGGTTGAAGGAATTTGTCGAGATTGACATTCCAAAACTAGGATCACCTAACACGAATTATTTAACAGAATGGAGGAAGTGTGTAACCAAGGTGAGAAGAATAATTTTTGGAAGGTGTGAAGGATCACATTGTCTCCAATCTCCACGAGAAAGAAACCTCATATTCAATATGGCAAGCATTGACAGATTTGTTCTAGAACATTAGTGACCACATGAAGCTAGCATTCAAGGACAAGCTTCGAAGTATCAAGATGCAGAAGACTGAATCTATCAGTAGTACCTGAGTAGAATCACACAATGTCATGATGAACTTGGAGGAGTTGGGGTTATTGTTGTAGAGAATGATCTCGCGATCCTAGCCCTTCTAAGCCTTCCCAAGATTTGGCACAACTACCAAGATTCGGTGAATGGGAGGGAGAAGCTACCAAATTGGGAATTCCTTTGGTCTGATTTGGTATAGGAGAAGATAAGGTGGAATACCAGAGATGGGACCTCATCCGAAGAAGAGGAAGAGGAATTTTCATTAGCCAACAAAGGAAATAAGGCCAAGGGAAAGAACTCCCAAGGTGAGTCTGATTCCAGCCAAGAGGGAAAGAAGAAACACTTGTCCAAAATCAAGTGTTTCAACTGCCATGAATTCAGGCACCATGCCACGAAGTGTCCACACAAGAAGGAGAGAAAGAAGGAGCCTGTATTAACTGTAGCAACGAGTGAAGATTTGGCATCACAATTTGAGCTTGATTTCATCCTCATCGCATGCATGGTGAACATGGTGGTGGGTAGTGGGTGGTACTTGGATAGTGGTGCCTGATTCCACATGACAAGGAATAAAGAATTTTTTAGTGACTTGGAAGAGAAATCCCTCTAGAGGAACATTGAGGTTGGAGATGACCAAGGTACAATGCTACTGAGATAGGTGCAATAACCTTTCAGAAGGAGTCAAGATCCCATCTCAATCTCAAGGATGTGATATTTGTCTTGGGTCTAAAGAAGAATCTAATCTTTGTTGTAGTTTTGGAAGACTGTGGTTACGATGTGATCTTCAACAAAAGGAAAGTAATCTTGAGACACATAGCCCAAAGACAAGTGAATCAGATCGATACTCGAGTGAAGAACCTGTATGCACTTGAGGTATAAGATGCATGCAAAGCCTTGAGGAGTAAGGCAAGATTTAGAGACTTTGTGGTTGAGAGGGAGCATAATTTAACTTTCAAAATGGAGCCTCAAAAATTTGTGGAGCAACCACAAATGGAGAAACAAAGAGGAGATGGCGTGGAGACATCCACTCAAGCAGAGACATCCAGTAGGGGGAGAGTTCAAGCCAAGTGGGCAGAGGGAGCAAATACAACCATACCTCCACGTGTGAGGTGGGGCGATGTGAAGCCTTAGTCCAAAACTTTCAAAAATTTCGGCATGGTCCATTGAGGTGTTTTTGTCTCATGAATCATTACCCTTGCTACAAGGGCCAACAATATTCAGTAGCAGGAGGATCAATGTCAGTCAGATACTAAGGAGTGCAGAGCAACGTTGATAGCAGAGTAGGAGGCTTAGTAGCAAAGTCAACAACAACATAGTTTTCCCAATAGACAGTTGCAGATTGATTCGACTTTATTTTTTATTTTTTTATGTATGCTTCTTAGTTACAGAGGTTGGAGTAGCAACAACAACAAAGAGAAGTGTTGCATGAATTACATTCCAAAGGTGTTGGATCAGGGTAGATGTGAAATTATTTCTTGCTGAGAGGGAGTGTTGGAAAATGTATCAAGAAATTCCTAATTTGATTTTGACTTAATTAAATTGGGAAAATTCGAAATTCTTCATCAATAGATAGCTTGGATGAGTTAACTGAGGTGACATGGTTGTTACCACTTAGTTATCTTAGTTAATTCGAGTTAGGGCATGAAATTCAGTCGTGTGCAATGATTCCCAAATATTAGGAGCTTAGGTTGAGTTAATTTCAATTGTAACAATTTAAATTAGTTAAATTGAGTTATGGTCAGTTAAACTGGTTCCAATTGTTGGAGGAACTAGCAGAGGGTCTAGTAGTGGGGTGTGTAGTCAGTCACACTTTAGTGATCAACGAGTTAACTGATCAATCCACGTAAATTAGCTCATGCATGCAGATAATACGAGTTACCAAGTTGAGATTAGAGTTCAAGGGAAATGTACTATCAATTCTAGACTATTCCGAGGTGTACTTGTGGTGCATGCAGTAAGAGGAAGAGCCTTAATAAATTGCTTAATCAATAAGAGGAAATTCCTAAATGATAGGGGCCCAATTACTCAGGAATTACGCAAGGAAATAGGGGCATGATTGGATGAATTGGTTAAGTACTAGTCAAATCAGTCATTCAGCAGGAGAGAATAAATCGCTTTTGTAGGTTGAGCTCTGGCATTGAGCTGACAATTGTAATAAATTCTCTTACTCACTTGATTAATGAACACAAGGCTAAAGGTGTTTTTTGAGCAGTCTCTTTTCCCTAGATAAATCTTTGTGTATGTGTGTTGGATCATGTCACATGTTTATGATTTCCTTTCTGGATCGTAAATTTCTTTCTGCAAATAAGTAGAGTCTCAACCTTAGGTGGTTCGAAGAAGGGATTTGAATCCTCCCCTTCCATGTTCAATTCCTGCAAGTGACATGATGCGTGTTGACAATATTAATAATATACACACAGATCCATCTTAACAAGCGACGAAAAGAGATTTGTATTTTGAGAGATTTTGGTAGATCTAGAGTTAAGATGGATCTATCCTAGTCCATATTACTTTTCTCTAACTTTCCACCATAAAATAAGATAATTAATCTCCATTTCAAGTAACATAATTTTATATCGATATTAAAAAACCGCTTATATTTTCTGTTTTAAATGTGAAGACGATGTATATATTTTATATTTATAAAAATGTTTCATTATTTTAATAATTTTGAACTAATATATTTCAGAATATCACATTTCACATTATATGTATCTAAAGATAGAAAATAATAAAATAAATTAAAATAAATAATATTGTATCATAATAAAATATTTCAATATTCAAAGAATAATAGAAAATAAAAAATTTCAATTATTTCTTTTAAAAAAAAATATAATTATTTATTTAAAAAAACTAATTCAATTATTAATATAAAATAAATATCATGTAAATTAAGAAATTCAATGTTCAAATCCCGGGCGAATTAAAAAAAAAACAAGAACCATTAAAGAAGGCTGAAGCATAAAATTGAGATGACAAAATTATTTAGAGAGGTTTCTGAGAACTACTATTTGTATCTTCACGTCGTTACGTCTCTCAATGCTACAAAAGCCCCAATTACAATAGTGCCAATTCCAATAAAACCAAAAACGGTCCATAAATCAACTAAGTATATATCTTATATAAAGCCACATTTATATGAAGCAATTTCAATGTCCACAGATATAAAATAATTGGAAAAAATTTTCAATTATCTCTTTAAAAAAATATGTATAAATTTATTTAAATTAATATAAATTTATTTGTATATTAAAATAATATTTTATAGGAAAAATTCATATGTATTATAAATAAATATTTTTAATTTTTAAGAAAGTACTAAATAAAAATAAATCATTATCTATATCATGGTTTACGAATTTAGTTATGCTTTTTTTTGCTGTTAATTTGTGGGGATGTTTAGTAATTTCCCTTCTATTAGTTACTAATTTTTTTTTTTTTTATTTTTTTTTTTATTTATTTTTGATATTATTTATTTTTTATTTTACTTTTTGATATATATATATATGTTTTTTTTCATGAATTATAGTTTTCTCCATATTTTTCATTTAAGATGCAATTTTAAAGAGGAGATAATATTTAAAATCTTTTCAATATTTTTTTGTTTAATATTTTTTAATTTGATATACACCACACACATATATATTTTTTTTCCTTGTTTTTTTTTAAATACAAATTTTAAGGACAAAAAATATCCAAAACTTTTCCTAATAATTTTTTATTACTTTTTTATTTTGACTTATTTTTTTTTTTTGTCATTTTCAATCCAATTACTTATTTTCTTATTTACACATAACTTTTATAATTAATAACTATTATGATAATAAATTATTAATTTTAGAATCTTGTGAGCATTTCTTTCCTAATTTTATTAAGAAAGTGTTATTGATGTATAGTTACTAATTTTTAGGATCTCATGAGCATTTTTTCCTAACTTTGTTGATTTTTTTTTTCTTTCTTATTTACACATAACTTTTATAATTAATAACTATTATGATAATAAATTATTAATTTTAGAATCTTGTGAGCATTTCTTTCCTAATTTTATTAAGAAAGTGTTATTGATGTATAGTTACTAATTTTTAGGATCTCATGAGCATTTTTTCCTAACTTTGTTGAATGTTTTTTTTTGGTAGGTAAGACCAATGGGGGATTTGAACCAGTGACCTATCAAACGGAGTGCCTTAACAATGCACATATTCACCATCAATTCAAAGCCCCATGCTTTGTTGAATGTGTTTTATTTAAACATAGTTTTTATAATTTCTGCCTATATAAAAAATCCAAGAAATTGATCTTATAACAAGAAATTGAATTCAAGAATTCAAGAAATTAATCTTCTTGAATTTTTTTATTTTTTTTCAATTTCTTTGGTGTATCTGCTATTAATGTTTGTTGTTCTCACAGGTCAAATGATTTGAAACTCTAGCTAGAGTATTATCACAATCCCACTTTGAAGGGATGTTAATCGTCAATTTCTCATATGTTTCAATTGGTTTGTTAAAGTTGTTTTATCTTTTTTTCCTCGAACTAAAAGCAAAAGATCCCACTTTGAAGGGAGGTTAGCCTTCAATTTCTCATATGTTTCAATTGGTTTGTTAAAGTTGTTTTATCATTTTTCTTCGAACCAAATGCAGAAGATTGGTTTGGGTTGCGATAAAAAAAGTTAATGTGTGAATTTTATTAAAGCCATTTAATCTATTGCAACTTTATTCCTGGTTTTATTCAAGCTGACTGTTAAATTCAACCAAATTAATAGTAAATCACAAATCATAGACAAACATATAATATTTAGAAAAAAATTGAGAAATGCTATATATATATACGAAGTGTTTTAGGAACTAAGGATTTTGATTAGAAACTAAGTGTTTTGATATCCATATATAGTTAATAGTTATTTAATTTAAATAAATGTGCTAGTTATAATTAGTTGTTAAATTAATAGTAAAACAATTGTTATTACAAATTATTCATAAATATTAATTAACTTGTCTTTACAATTTAATTTAAAAAATAATTTAATACAAATCATTTATAGATCATCCCAACTGAATTTTTCTTAAAAGCCATTTGAGAGATAACAATAAAAGTTTTGTTTCATATTCCCATGCCTTCACTACCACAAACACAATTGCATTCAACTCTATATCAATCATGTTCAATTCCCATGAACTTTGTAGGAGACAAGTAGTTGTACAAAACAAGTTTCTTGGAATCGACATCTCATTGAGTTGAAACTAAGTTTCTCCATATCAATTTGAACCAAACTCTGCCAAAAAAAAGTTATAAAACTTCATTACAACCACTGGATGTAGTACCTGAACCACAAGACCTGCTAACACCAGGTGAGTGACTCCAACTCTCCAAACGCTTCTTGGGGGTGTTTATAGTAGTGAAGGTGTGGCCAGAAACAGAAACTTAGAGTGGTTTAGGGTGTTTGGCTTAGGCCATCTCACCCCCGGTAAGCTTGTTAGATATTTATCAAACCCCAATTAAGGTTTTGTCCTTTCGTCATTTTTGATAGGTTAGGCATATATCGATACATAGATATCGGGATGAAGGGAATTTCAATCTTTCCCTAATGGGAGGTAAGGTGAAGGTTGTAAGGGCAAGGGCTCACTCGAACATTTTCACTTTCATTTCTAATTTTTTATGAAGATTTTAATTGATCATCTCACACTTTGTCAACCATTCATACTCTAATTAGATATATTTCAACTAAGAGGCATGTACTAGCTACTATGTAGCACTTATTTCCTAATAAAAAAAGAAAAAGAGTAATTCATTAAATTGTTAATGTAAAATTGATATGTAACAGTTAAAAATACTATTAAAATATTTTATTTCAATAGGTAGAATGAAATAATATTGATATGTATTTTAAAATATATTAATTAAAAAACATTTTATTTAAACAGTGTGGCTTATCAATAAAATATTTTAATGTCCATGTTAAGTATTTCAACGCAAGCTATGTATATATCATATATGAAGGCACATTTATTTAAAACAATTGAAAAAACTAGTAATCTAACTACTCTACATTTTGGTCTTTTTCTAGCTTAATTTTTTTTGGTCAATTTTGATTAAAATCTAGTAAAGAGTATTGCAAATTTAAGCTATATAGTACCAAAAAATAAATGACAACAAAATTTAAAGATTATAATTTTTTTTTTATTATGCATATGTTTCTTTTAATCCTAACTTTGAAAGATTCGTCGCCACTCTTACAAGTACAACTATTTCTGTTCACCAAACCACTCTAGTGCAGTACCCATAGTGAAATCAATTTTTATTTAGACATTTATGATTTTAAAAAGTTTGAAAATGCCGGAAAAGCTAAAAAGTTAAGTGAACATTTTTACGAGATTGTAAATATTTTTTGTTATTAATAAAATCATGTTGTTGTCTTACTTATTGCTATTTTAAGAAATACAAGAGGAGTCACCATATGAGTAGTTCATCTTTGTCAAAAAACAATTATGGTCCAAGAAAAAGGATAGACCCAAAAAGAAAGAAACCTTCCAACGCGAGGGATGATTTTTTCTCTATCTGGAGAATGATCATGACTATAGAGAGATGTCATGAGTTGAATATGTTTTCATAAACAAGATTGCGGGAGAGAGACAATATGGAAAATAGAAGCAATGTTCCAATGGGAGATAAAGATTTAACCTATATGAATAAGTATTCAACCCAGTTTTAACAGTCCATTGCAAAGGGCTTAAGGAGGTGACTCTGTGATATTGACTGATTGGGTTGTGAAATTGACTGATTGGGTTCCTGACAGGAAAAGGGTCTGGAGATCGGGGAACCACTAATATGACAATTCATTGGTTGGGAGAAACGTGGCAACTCTTGATGTACGTTTAGAGATCAAGATAAGTATGATAAGTATGGGTTATCTATTACATCGCTATGACATTATGTACGATAAGTTATGTCTTTTGATGCTAAATAGGAGGTAAAAGTAATTGCAAGTATTTACTGTATGCAAGTATCTCGTTGTATCAGGAAATGGTTAACTTTGTAAAAGTGATTTTGTACCAAATAAACTGTGAATGAACAACTGACCATTTCAAATATGTTTTATGGAAAGTTTATGTGTATATATGTTCTTATAAATAAATAAGATGTATATGTAGCCGGGTTAGCTAGGTTATGGGATTTCACAGAAGTGAGGCACCCAGGTTACCCTTTAACTGACATGTAGTTCTTGTCAAGTGACAAATCCTTAAAAAAATATAGAAGTTTATAAACTCGGAAACCGAGAATCTTGAACCTCACTTTCTGTGTATTAGGATTGTCCATAATTATATTTGTATTTATATATTGATATAAATATTGAAGGTATAACAATGTACTTGCTTATCGGATGACCCAATTCTGGTGGGAGTTGGCTGTCTTGTGATGGCATGGAGGGGGGCGGCTTGGGAAAACCTAGTCGCCTCTCTCCCCTGGTTTGGACTGTCAAATGCGCCTGGTTTCAGCTGTTATTGCTACCTCGCCACGCTGGCGTCGCTCTAGTCGGCCCGCCTGTTGCGTGTTTGGGTGTTGGTTTATTTTGTTACGATATTTGTGTCTCGTTTGTTGTGGTTCTCCATCCTTCCTCTGTCGGCTTTGCCCTGCTGACACCATTTCCACCTCCTAGGTTCATCTTGATGCAAGTTTCCTTTGGTCTGGACTGTCCATATATATATATATACTGATATAAATATAGAAAATATAACAATGTACTTGCTTATCGGATGACCGAGTTCTGGTGGGGAGCTGGCTGCCTTGTCATGACATGGAGGGGGGCAGGTTGGAAAAACCTAACCGTCTCTCCCCTGGTTTGGAATGCCGAATGTGCCTGGTTGTTGTTATTGTTTCTACCTTGCCCAACTGGCGTGGCTCTAGTCAACCTGCCTGTTGCGTGCTGGTTTATTTTGTCGCGACATTTGCCTCTCGTTCATTGCAGTTCTTCATCTTTGTCTCTCCTTCCTCTGTGACTTTGCCCTGCTGACACCATTGCCACATCCTGCATTCATCTTGATGCAATTTTACTTTGGTTGGGGTTTGCAGATGTTTGCGTGAAGTTGTTTATCTGCTTTGGTCATAGTGGTTTTTTGTCGTCATATCTCCTTGTAGGGTGCCCTCTGCTCTGCTCGAGGTTTTGGCCTTCGGGCTTGCTTTCCAGTTAACTTGTGGGTTGAATTTTTGGTTGTCTTCTTGTCTGTATAACGGTTTTGGCCCTTTTATTTTTATTTTATATTACATTTCTCATGAGTTGTAACTCTGCTAATTTTTTATTTTTATTTTTTTTTACCTTTGCGAATCCTTGGTGTTCAAATGTTGTAAAGATGTATGCATTCTATTTGGAGACCTTGCTTTTTGAGGCAACTGCATGGATATGGGTAGATATTGTTTGAATACACACTCTGTGTATTTACAAAATATAATTTTATTTATTTTGTATAAATAAATTTACAATTTTTTCTTCGGGATAAAAACTATTGATAAAGATATATATGTAACAAAATAGGAGAACCAAGATTACAAGAAGGACAACCTCAGAAGTAATAGATATGCAACCTAAAGGAAAGATGTTGGAAATAAATCATATTAAGAAGATAGTACATTCATAATAACTACTCGGGTACACTATAAGACTGTGTCAATAAAATATTATAATTCAACCAAAATAATTAACATTGACATGTTTGATTCCTCATAAGAAAAACAGATTAACATAAGAATTCAAAATTATAATATGAACTTGTATTCTGATGAGGAAGGTTTAATGTCTGGTAAGTTTTTCTGACAGTATGAAAAAAGAAAAACAGTACCGAATGTTTGATGAAGAGGAACTAACAGATCCGGTTTCTCATATGAGCGGATTGAGGTTCCTTAGCATGTATTTTTCAGTTTTCCTTAGATTACAAAAAAATTATAATATGAACTTTCAGGGATTGGAATCAAATGCACTATAAAGATTGTATCAGGCCTTTGACACGCTCAATTAAGTTACAGATAACGAACCAAGCAACTAAATCAGGAAAAAAATCTCTAATAAAAAAATAAAGTAAATTTAGATTCAGAGCCAGTGTACGGATTTTCAAATAATTGTTTTATGCATGCATCAGTAACAAGAAAGGTTCGCTAGGTCTGGTCTAATTCCTCTGTTTTGAGGAGAGTCCTGTAGCAGGAAGCCAAAGAAAAAAATAAGCCTCGAGTACTTGGAGGTCATTTAGTAGTAAAAACCTTAACAACTTGCTCCTTGCCAAGCTTTCTAAGATGTCCAATATTGACCTACAAATAACAATTTCAAAAAATTGAAATTCCATTAAATTACCTATGGAAGGGATACTCCAGTGGCCGAAATCTTGGCCGGTAGTAAAATCCTAGTAGGATGAGCAAGAAAACTATGAAGAAGAACTAAATAGAGTAGAAATAACATGTGAGAAAACTAAGAACATAAATATTAAATGGTATTTCTACATGGTGCTTTGATAATGGAAAAATTAATAGTAGAAATATGAAAGCCCCAACTTTGGAAAAAATAGAGTAAGAGTATTATTATTATTATAAATTATCTAAGATAGTTGAATTATCAAATGTTTGTTGTAGAAATGAAAGGCACTGAGGAAGCATATGACACCTGGGGTTTTTGCCAAAATTTTCCAACAAAAACATGAAGCAGTGACCTCCAACCTATGAATTCCCACTGTAAAAGTGTCGAAGGATAATATGAGGAGTTTTTCCCATTTCTAAAAAACAAGCTAAATAATCAATGTCTCGGCTCTAAGTAAGAGAGAAAAGTCTTGGTTCAAACCATTAGCTATGCAAGGTGATGCCGCGTAAGCCACTATATCCACATTATGCATATAAAATGGATGTCATATACATGTCTCATGAATTTTAATATTCCTACCTAGTAAAGCCTTCCTAAACTAAGGTTTAATGCTCATTGAATAACTCTATGTGGAAACGTTTTATTTAACTATCCAAAGTCTGGACCTTTATAAACCTTTGATGCGGAACCTTATTCAACCCTTTATAATCTTTGGTTAATTCTTATTAAATGTGCATGTCAACAATACCCTTTAAATGCTGGTTTCAGTTTAACCCAACTTAAACCATAATACATTTATTCCGCTCATTTCTATTATAACTCTTGTATAATAGAAATATTTCATAACCCACACTTAAAACTTACCTTTCCGCCACTCCACAAACCTTTGCACATATATCAATGCTCTCCTTAGCGTGTTAAATATTCACCGTTGATCTGTTTTGCTTGATCTAATGGCTGTCGTGTCGTTCGCTCACCAACTGACCCGGAAAATCTCCACTGTCGATGTGACCCATCCAATCGAACGACTATCGCGAAATCTTGCGTAGATACTTGCATGACCAATATCAACTCGAGAGCGCGTGAGAAAAGTGGTTTTCTCTTTCCATCATATGCTACGTGTCACCCACTTAGGCTAATCACATGAAATTACAGAGTAACATTTACCGCTTTGAGGGCGCGTGAGATACCACTTACCCCTTGCATACTACCCCACGTCCATTAACACGTGGCTTCATCTGATCTCTTCATTTCTTGACTTTATTTTACGTGACTTAGTCCTAGCCGCTATCTCCCTCACTCTCGTTTGTTGATCTGACTGATCCAACAACTGTGCTTTACTGCTACGTTCTTTTGTTTCTCATCGTGTAATAGTCTTCTCGCTTCTCTATCTATGTTATTATTCTCACCTTATGGTCTTCAACTATTCTGATCTTGATCTTCAGCTTCGTTACTTCACTCCTTCGTGCTTTACGCTTCCTTCATAAATCCTTAGGTTTTAAGAAACCTTACAGCCCTACCTTCGCTATAACCATTAAGGATTTTCTCCAATACCATATGTGTGTAAACTCGTAACACTCCTCTCTGCACTTCGTCTCTCTCAGATTCTTTACGAATTCGCTACACACTTATGTTATGTAAATACCCAGACTCACACACAATTATCATTTGATTACTCAATCCACACTTGCACAATTCAGAATTAAAATATCAGTGTATATATAAAGAAATAATAACATAATGAGTCTCTCTCTCTCTCTCTAGCCTGATTTTCTAATCAGTGGCCTTTTCCTTTTCTGCCCGTAGGCTTACAGTCAAACCTATTTAATATGTGAAATCTCATTCTCACTCTAACTAACTCTCGAACTAACTCTTAGCTAGCTAACCCTCTTCTATGCCTTTATGCTTACATTTATACAAAAGGTTTTGTAACCCATTTCCTGGTTCAGATCCTTAATCTGCTCGTCAAGTCCTAAAATCTCTCAATGATCCCTTGGGTATCTCAACAACTCAACTAAATCCTAAGGATTCTCTTTAATCCCCAAAATCATGAAACCAATTCCTAATCTAGGATTTACAATATTTCAAAATCTCTTAATCCTCACTAATCACTCATCATCACTCATGTTCTCCTACATTCGAGAATATTTACAAATATCCTCACAATATCTAATTAATTCCTATTCTAAATATCTCTCACAAACTTACTTGAAAACCCTTAGTTATTACATTAATTTAATACTCAGGAAACCAACTCCCTTAAAACACAAGACCCCCTATGTCTACTAAAATACAATGATATTTCTGAGTCGAATGCTCATGCATCACAAGGACAAAAAGTTGAAGGAAAGTCAGTAAGTTTCATGAAGGAAAACCTCATTCACTAAAACTTATAGTTCACTAGAAAAGGAAAACCTTGCATGCAAATCCTACCTATCACAAAAGACCGTATGACGACCCGAAGAAACTCCATTAAACATCATGGTTGCATAATTGAGAAAAGACTGTAAGGATAGGGTTACCGCTCTCCTCAAAAGAGAAACAAAGTGTGTTGTGGCTTTGAGAAAGGAAGCTGAGCCTCCATGTAAAACCCTAGGACTGGAAAACAAAACCAATAAAAAATTTAGAGGTTGTTAGTGAGTTTAAGGTAAGAAAATTTCAGGTAACAAACTCATAATTTAAAATAAGATAAAGAATCCTCTATGTGTCACCATACCTATCACATGGATGATATGCTAGTTATTTGAAAGCCTCTAAAACACAATGATTATCAAGGAGTGAGAAGTGGTCAAAGCCTAGCAAGTTTTCTCACAGAGTTTGAAAACTAGGTGCCATAATAACATGGGTAAAGAAACCCTTATCACCATCAGAGATGCAAAGCTTCAATGATAGGAACTAGAATGCAAAATGAAGACCAGATTGAAGGAGAGGGTGAGGTGGTTACCCTAATCGCCTAAAGGAAATGTCGACCATCGTCAGATTCAACCTTAAGATTGTTTCCATCCATTCCCTGACCGACCCCGTGACCGGAGTGAGGTGTCATATATGTATTCGTCCACACGCCCTAACTGATACACATGTTAAACCAAGGAAGATAACACTTATATTATAATGTTGTGAGATTAAGAATAACATGTCATATCTGTGGGGATTATAAATTAAAATTTAATTTTCACTAATATAAATCCAACATTAGTCTGATGGTAAGACTTGTATGTTAAACATTATAGCCTGTAGAGTTTGAATGTTATAGAAACCCATTGGGGCCAATACATATATTTTTATTTCCAACCTTTTAAGGTTCCAACACCAAAGGACTAAATAGAGTTGGGTCTCATACAGTAAAACTAAGAATTAAAACTATTAAAGGAAACATAAAACTATAACAGGAATTAATGAGAAAAGAAAGTCTTGCATATACAATGATGGGAATTAGAGACATTCGGGTAAAATATAATAAGTGAGAAATTCTCGAGGGCTTGATATCTCTTACATATGTGTGTAAATTATTATTATTATTATATATGTTTAGGAATGAGGTACATTACATCTAGCTAAGGAGAACATCGAGGTGGACCATGATCCACTTACGCAAGGGTGGCGAGACAATTTAATATGGTATCTCTGGTTGAAGTCACTTAATTAGTTTGTGTTTGAGTTTAACGACTTTAATGTTCGACAAAAAATGAGTAATCAAATTTTGAAAATAAAATTCAACATACTAAAAATTTGATATATATATATTATATATTATATATTTATAATAATATATATATATATAGATATAAAAAGTGGAAGATATAAATGTTCTTTAAGATTAATTAATAATAAATGATAACAAAAATTTAAAGTTGTTGTTGTTTTTATTAATATGTGTGTAACTTATATATTATTGAAATATTATACTTTATAATAATAAGAATGTTGTTTTTGATTTATTTTTTTTATTGTGTAAATGGGAGGAACGTTTGGGGTGGACACTCCACCCATCCTTAAGGCCAGAATGAAGCAATAATGATTAGGAAAGAGTGAAATAGGATTATAATGATGTGAAGAGAGGGTGAATGTTAGATTCTATGGTTAAATGAACGTTTAGAACTAGAGGTTAAAAACAAAAGCCAATAAATAGGGAGTAATAAAGGGGAAGAATTAATGACATAATTTAATGAAAATAAATTAGAAAATAAAGTTTACGGGTCAAAGTAAAAGATTAAAAGACTGAGAAAAAAGAGGGGGATGAATATATTAAGAAAATGATTTATCAGTTAAAAATATAAGATGAATATACTTAATAAATAAATTAGATAAGAGTTCAAATCCAAAAGAATGAAATAAGAAGAATAAATTTGTAAAAAAAATAGAAATGTAAACATGTTTAATTAATGAGTGAATGAATTAATATAGAAACTAATAATATCAATTTAATAAGTTTGGAATAAAATTAATGAATTTTTGAATAATAAAAAGAAAATAAATGAATAGGTTAAAATAGAGAGGATAAGGAAAGGGAAAGAAAATTATATTTATACTAATAATTAATAAGAAACTATATTATTAGGAATATGGGAAGTTAATAAATAATTATATAAAGATATGGGAGGAATAAAATTGTAAATAGAATGGAATTGTAACTATATTTAATTAATGAATGAATAACTTAAGATAAATTGTGAATCAATTTTTGAATGAATTAATAAAGGTAAAGAGAACGAATAGGTAAAAAGACAAAAAGGGATAAAGAAAAGGTGAAATTATATTAAAGACAATAATAAGAAGAAATATATAAAATATAAAGGATGAAGAAGGAAAGGTGGAGGAGTGGGAAGAGAGAGATTAAGAATTCAAGGAAAAAAATTTAATGATTAAGGAGTTTTTTTCTCAGTAAATCTAGCTACTATATTATATACAATGAAAATTTTACATTCAGGATGACAATGTGCCCAAGGCCAGCAGTGGCGCTGTGGGCTTGGCTATCACATAACAGCACCTTCCCGCGCAGGGGCATTACTACGACACTGGAACACCCAGAAAGAGCCATTGAAACACAGACAAGACTTCGACCAGACTAAAACCGCCCACGCAGGGGCACGATAACTGACTAAAACTGCCCACGCAGGGGCACGATAACTGACTAAAACCGCCCACGCAGGGGCATAGGAGGAAAACACGAATATCCCACGTAGGGGCCTCAAAAGAGATTCAAAGACTTCCCTATCAGGCCTAACAGAATTAGCAGTAGCAAACATTGAATTGGACCTGGGCCAGAGAAACAAAAAGCATGGCCATAGACATAACCAGAACCGGAGAGAACCAAAACATAACCTGAACAGCGCTGGGTGAGGAGGATGTGGTCCAGCAGAGGGCTATTCGGGAGGCTTTTCCTCAACCACTTCGCACCAGCCATATTTCTCCCGCAGAGTTTCCCAGTCCTCCTCAGCTTCTTCCTTGGAGGTCGTTGCTTCCTAAGCCTGAGGGATTTTAGAAGCTTGCCCTGGTGCCTCCGTAGGTGGCTTTTCTTTCGCGCCCAAGCTTCCCACAGGGATCCTCTCCATACTACTCGCTCCTCCATCTTCGTCTTGAGATTCCTCGAGAAATAAGACTGATACATGAGCATTAATGCGGGGTCTGTCCTGCGTGCAGCTAAAAGAGAAGATGGCAGACCAGAAAGCGGGTGCAGGGGCTGGCTTAGCATTAGGACCGCTCGAGTCCATGAACTGGCTTGCCTGAATGGGGGTGGCCTGAATTCCTCGATGACACTGGCAGCGGCAGCACTGAACGCGTGGTCGTGAGGCTGGAGGGCGAGCTGGCCTTCCACGGGACAGACCCCTTCTTCGAAACATTTTTGTAGGGGCTGCAGGGGCGGATATGGATGCAGGTGCGGAATTGACGCTGCGCCCCGCTGTCAAGAGCCACCACCGAATTGTGCCCAAAAAACAACCAGAATTAAATACGCCGACGTTGCCCACATGATTAGAAGCCTGGAGGATGAGGCAGCTAACAACATACTGTTCTCCATGTCTCGGCCTTTCTCCCTTAATAACAGCCCAGCTATTCCTTCGGAGCCTGTACGCCTCAGCTGCAAGTTGCAGTCGCACCATTGTGACATAACTCTCATTGAATGCCTGCCGCCTCCCTGGTAATGACATTCCTTGGCGGTGAAGGGTTAATTCAATGCGCAGTTTGGACACGAGGCAACACATGGTTACCATGTGGCTCCTCTCCAACACACGTCCCGTCACCCGCATCCGGGTTTAATGATTAAGGAGTTGAATGAGAGGTTTCCACGAATTGTTTATTTGTAGCCATATTTGCGATTAAAATTGTTAGGGTGCTTTTCGATTTCAAGGGCTTCATGAATGATTGATTAAGCTGGAATATAAGGGAGTAGAGGCATGGATTTTTGTTTGGTGAAAGCATATAAAGTGTTTAGATTTATATGAGTGTTCAAAAAGAGTAAATTTGACAATTTGATTATGATTAATATTGACTATGTGTTCTTTTAATAAGGAGTTAACTAATTTTCCAGTTTGGCATATATATGAATATCCACATGAATAAGGAATTTTATAAACCCTAGGGTATGACAATGTATGTAATTGATATTTAGGAGATTTGAATAATTGATTTAACGTCTTAAAGGGTTTAAAAGAGTTTTAATGTTTTTCTTGGCTAGAATTTTAGAGATGTGATCAGTGGTCCATATAGGGAAGGGAGACCATAGCTCGAGGGGGAGGGGTGTGGGGTTGCTTAGAGAAAGAGAAACAAGCTGCTAGGAAAGTCTTATTGATTTGGGCAGAGCAATTCCCATATCTTATTGTCATCTTCTTATAAACCATTCCCGGAAACCCTATTAATGTAGTTACATGCTTGGTAACTAAAGCTATAAAATCTTCCTTCCTTCCCTCCCTCCCCCCTCACCCCCCAAAATTCAAAATCACCTTATGCCATCCCACCCGATCACTTTTAGAATCTATAGGCAACCTAAAATTCATAAAAAAGACATCCCCCTTAGACCCATTGTGAGCCATTGGAGTTTCGACTCATGCTCTCTCTTGACTTGTTGCTAATAAAATTCAACTGTTTGTTGGTCACTTCCATTCTCACATTAAGGACTCTACCCATTTTATTAAGCAAAATCTTACACCCTTGCCTTTATCCCAATGACATCATTGTTAGCTTTGACGTGGTGTCTCTATTCACAAAATTCCCTGTCCCTGAAACCCTTGATTTAATTTCCAATCTTGTGGATCTTGAAATCCTTAAACTCATCAAGCTTTGCCTCACCTCCACCTTCTTTTCCTTTTGAGGAACATGCTTTGAGCAAACTGAAGGAACCATTATGGGATCTTCTCTTTCTCTTGTCATTGTTAACATCTTGATGGGACATTTCGAAATTACAACCATTAAATATTAGCCCCTCAAAGAAAAACATTGGAAGCGATTTGTGGATGATAAGTTTGTGATTTGGTCCCATGGAATCCTTGCTCTTCATGGCTTCCTGAATCACCTCACTAATCTATCCCCTCATACAATTTACCATGGAATTAAAAGAGATTTTCTTTACCATCTCTTGATATGATGGTCTCAAAATATCCTCATGGTTCTCTTTCCCATCAAGCATATCACAAAAAGGCCCACATCAACCAATATATCCATGCCCAATCCCATCACCATCTATATTAGAAATCCACATGTGATATTCCCACTTAATGTTATTGCGAAGTGAAATATCAAATTTGGCTAATTTTGTCTTAATTGATGTTTCCACTTATGAAATGTGGGTTTATAGTCCCCACATTGATTTTTGATTAAATCAAGTCCCCAAACATTAGAGATGGAAGGGAAATGTCGAGCCTCTAGTGGAGCATGGGGGCCACCCATTGAGAATTGCGACCCACATGGGAAGTACATATCTATTGGAGGAAATTCAGTGGGAGGAAATCGAGTTGGACCCACGTGAGCATGTTGGAGGCATTTTGACAAAAGGAAGGAAAGACACTCATTTTGTGATTCATTCATCTTTGAGAAAACCTGTCTTTGACATATCACATTTGACCTAAATCCAAGTTTGCAAGTGTTGCTTAGAACACGAGTGTTTCTGAGTGGAAATATCAACCCTTGCTTCAGTGGACTTCAAGTGCCAACCCAAGTCGGGAGTTCCATCTATTCCAGTTCATTCCAACAGTGGGGAGTGCGAGTTTTTGGAGAGGTTCAACAACAACAAATAGGCACTACGCAATTCTTGGATGAGGTACGCTTGGGGGTTGAGAAGTCAAGGGAGTTTGGGGTTGAGATTGAAGGAGGAGCCCAGGGGAGCATTTGTTTGGAGATTGCAGCATTTATAGGTGGGTCAAATTACCTAGCAATAGAGCCATAAAGGGAAAAGTGGGCCAAAATTCCAAGGTCAGCCATCAACCAATTCCTTCGTGGGTTATTTTGGGCATTTGGTGGAGAGTCCGAGGTTAGTTTCTCAGAATTTTTTGAGCACTGGAGAAAGACCTAACAACAATTCTTCACATCCAACAACGTATTTTTTGGGCATTTTAGCGCATAGCCAGGAGATAGAAGCAACACACTTGAGGGGGATTTCTCATTATTCACTTAGGTATTGCTAGCTTGCCTTGAGCAAGCCCAGGTGCACACTTTCCAACACCACATTGTACCCTCTTAATTTTATAATAAAAAGGCTCAGCAGTGCAGTTATGGTGAAAATTCATGGACTGGTTTATGTGTTTGATTTTCATGGTTTTTATGTCTTTGTATGATTTGTTATTTACTATAAAAATTCCCTAGGAATATTACAGTGGTATTAGAGCTCATAGACTTGCCTCAGCCCGTGGGAGCAACATAATTATGACACTAAAGGATAGGCAGAACGTCACTTACTGGAGAGAGAGGTACATGAGTAGAGAAAAGCAATTGCAGATTACTCCAGATCCCGTGATAACTGAACTGGAGGTTGTGGAAACAATCATGGCGAAGAACGAGAGAGATAGAAGAAGTAAGGAGGAGGAGTTTGCTCAACATTTGATGAAGGTAGTACAAGACCTGTCCAAGAGTATTGAGGAACTAAGGCAATAGAATTGGGGCAACAACAAGGGTAAGGGAATTCAAGGGGAATTCCAGTTGGGTGAAGGTTCTGGTACTTCACAGCACCATGCATCCCTTAACCCCAACATGCCTTTTATTCCCAACACACCACCTGGACCCATTATTCCCACGTTCTTGACATCTAGAGATGGTGGCGAGCAAGGGTAGGAGGAGTTGCTTATGGGGGACTACTTCGTGGAGTATCAGTCCTATGGACCTAAGTTGAGGGAAGTTATCACTTTCAAGGAAGTTTTCTAGCTGAAGGGAAATAATAGGCCCAAGGGACAGAGTCCGCGGGGGAAGCTACATGTAGGGGACATATTTGCAGCGTATTGTGGGGGGGTTATTTCTCCCAACTTTTGATGGCTCTTCTAAGACCTCAACAAAGTGTGGGTAAATAAGCTAGATATCTACTTCCAGCTAAACCAAATGACGGAGGGGGAGGCAATAAAATTGCCACGCTACATTTAAAAGGGGAAGCCCATGATTGGTGGTTCCATGGGCTAACCACAATGGGACATTCCAGGGTGACAATCTATGAGGGTTTCACCAAGAGTGTGTTGGAGCATTTTGAGAGGAAGGATACAAAGGAGAACTTTTGGGAGATGACAAGGCTCAAGCAGATCGAGAGTGTCGAGGCTTACATTTTAGAATTTATGAGGCTGTCAATAATGGTGCTGGATCTATTAGATCCCAGGAGGTTCTTCATGTTTATAGAGGGGCTAACAGAGCCACTAAAAGGACTAGTGAAGTCCAACAGACCCACTACCTTGCAATACTCAGTGGGGAGGGCCAAAGTTTTGTAGGATGCCCTATCGAGTGTTAGAGAACCACTACCACCTAGACAAGGCTTCGAGAAAAGGGGAAGAGACACTAGAGCTCCACCACCGAGAGCCAACCACGGGCGTGGATAGTTGGATGAGGAGACCTAGAGAGACCTCAAAAGGAGGAAGTTGTGTTTTACCTGTCAGGAACCATGGGTCCTAGGCCATAGATGTGTAGCAAGCAAGGCCCACTACATTCAGGTCTTCTCTAATAGTGATTTGGAGGATGATGTGGATTTGGAGGTGGGTGGAGATTACAACGCAGTGCAGGCAGGGAGGGAGCCACCACCACGACCCCCACCGAGGGGAGCTCCTTTCGCTCCATCAAGAGGGGTCCTTGCATCTCTACGTGGGGTACCCAATTTTTTGACTATGAGGATTAGGGGCACCGTGCAGGGGCAACGTGTATCGGTTTTAGTAGACAATGAGGCTACCCACAATTTCATTGATGCAAAAATGGTCTAGAGGAGGGGTATCACAACCGAGGAGTTTGAGGGTTTCTCGCTTCAGGTGCCAGGGGATAGAACCATGCAGTGCACACGCTATATTACAACTTTGACAGTGACCATGGGGAGCTACTCAGAGACATATCACTTCTTCATGGTGGATGTGCCAGACACCAATGTGGTGATGGGTGTCCAATGGCTCTACTCACTTGGCAGAGTCACTACTAATTGGAGGAAGTTGGAGATGGAGTTCAAGGGCCAGATGGAAAACCAATTTTGCTACAACGTATGCACTCTTACCCTCTACAAAATGTTTCAACCCACAGGATGGAGGTTGATCTGAGAGACGGGGACATTGAGTGGGCTGTGGAGTTGAGGATTTCAGAGGCTGGGGGTCAACCCAAGCCACCACAATCGGATATATAGTCCATTTTGGATAGGTACCCAGTAGTGTTTGGAGACATACCGCCAAGACAACCACTTGATCGGAGGTTTGAGCATACCAATAAGTTGGAGCTGGGGGTACAGGTCATGATTACTACCCCTTACTGACATCCCAAGGCATAACGATATGAGATAGAGAGAGCTATTCATGAGTTGTTAGCACATGGGCACATCAAGCCTAGGTCCAACCCTTTTGCTTTATCAGTTAATCTGGTAAAGAAGAAGGATGGGTCCCTACGGATGTGCATTGACTACATGGCCCTTAACAACAAGACCATGAAGAACCACTACTCTATCCCACACATATATGACTTGATGGACGTGATGAGGGGGGCAAAGTTCTTCACCAAGATTGATTTACGTACATGGTACCACTAGATCACGATGAGGGACCAGGATGTCCCTAATATTGCTTTCATGTGCCACTATGGGCACTTTGAGTTCTTGGTTATGCCTTTCAGTCTAACCAATGTACTAGCCACTTTCCAACCTTGCATGAACCACATGTTTCGTGGACAACTGCGAAAGTTTGTGTTGGTGTTCTTTGATGACATCTTGATCTATAAACGGATATGGGAGGAGCACTTGCAACACCTAGAGACAATGTTGCACATTTTAGAGGAGCAAAATGTCTATGCGAAATTGTCTAAGTGCAAGTTCGACTTGACAACAATGCTCTACCTATGACACATCATTGGGGAGGACATTGTGAGGGTCTATGATGAGAAGATCAAGGCCATCTGGGATTGGCCAAAGCCCTGGAATGTGACAAAGTTGAAGGGATTTGTGGGCATCTTCACTTACTACAGGAAGTTTGTAAAGGGATTATCTCAGTTGGGAGCTCCCCTCACTGATTTTATGAAGTAGGAGGCCTTTGAGTGGATAGCTACAATGCAGGAGGCTTTTGTTCACCTCAAACATGTCATGAGCAGTTGTCCTGTATTGACACTTCCATATTTCACCCAACCCTTTGTGCTGGAGTGTGATGCATCCAGAGAAGTGTAGTCGCACTTTTGATGCAAGGAGGGCACCCCGTAGCCTTCAAGATTCAAAAAATGCTGCCCCATGAGAGGATGCATTCCATATATGAAAATGATATGCTAGCCATCATGCATGCACTATCCAAGTTCAGACAATACTTGGCGGGGAACCAGTTCAGGGTCAAGACAGACCACAACAACCTCAAATTTTTCTTGGAGCATAAGTAGTTGCAAGAGAGGCAACACAAGTGGGTGAGAAATCTCCAAGCATACGGATTTGACATTGAGTGTGTCAAAGGGAAGCACAACGTGGTGGTAGATTTGTTATCCAGGAGACCGGCTACCCTTTCGTTGATGAGCATTGCCCTAGATTGGAGGGCGCAATTACTGGTGGAGTACTCCAAGGGCTGATTTGCATGTGAGATCCTTGATGGGGCAGTGGTAGATGACTGGTGAAGGGTGATGAACGAGGTGATTTACTTCAAAGATCAGATTTACTTGGTGCCCAACTCCCCATTGAGGGAGAATATTTTATAGGTTTCCATGACTCACCACTGGTAGGGCACCGGGGGTTCACAAAGACATATAGGACCATCAAAGAGTGTTTTGCATGGAGGGGCATTATAGATGACATTCCGAGGCATGTCAGGGAGTGTAACACATGCCAGAGGAACAAAGGTGAGCAATCACATCCTGCAGGGTTGCTACAACCTCTTCCTATCCTTGAGGGGGAATGGGAGAGTGTGTTGATGGATTTCATTACCGGGTTGCCCACAGTACAAGGCAAAGACTACATTTTACATGGTGTTGGACTGGTTGACGAATTTTGCACATTTCTTTTCCATTTCAGCTTGGTACTCGACCTCATAGGTGGTTGAATTGTTTTTCAGGGAGGTGTTTCAGCTACATGGTCTTCCGAAGACCATTGTTAGTGACCCGGACCACAGGTTCATGGGGATATTTTGGCAAGATCTATTCTGACTGGTGGGCACTAAGCTCACTTCGAGCACTAGTTATGAAACCAACTCAAGAAAAGATAGAAAAGATAGATCAATGCCTTAGA
>APFE030473095.1:15031-51766 GCA_000404065.3 Pinus taeda | reverse complement strand
CAAAAAGTTCAGGAAAAGATGCAGGAGGCTAAACAGAGATTTGATTAATTTGAGATTCAGATGTCTGATGAAAAGACCGAGAATTGATATCTTTACACAGAGGAAGAGAAGAAGATTAGATGTCTTGGCAGAGGCATCACAGCAGGTTGATTAAGCAGTGTTTTTGCATGAGGACATGCAATGCCCTCGTAGTGGGGGTATGTAGAGCCTCTAATTTACACCTCACCATCCACTATTACCTACTGTTTTTCATCACTTACCTCTCTCTTTTGCCTCATTTTCAATGTAAAACCACCCAGATCATTACATTAGATGTCATTAAGCATGATCAAGTGAGCTTTGCTAATGTGGGACTGTTTTGTTTAGATTTTGACATATTTACAGGCATTCCGCAGCCATCTGCTGATTCCGCAGCCATCTGATGATCCCGCAACCTTTTTGTTAATCTCAAGGTTCCACGTGTCATTTTGCCAAATGAGCCACATGGGCACTTAGGAATCAAGGTGCTCGAGGTCCCTGTGCTATTTGTTCAGCCATCCACATCATCTGTGCCTCCGGTCAACAAGGGTCAAGTTACGGTCAACAAAGGCAGCTTAACGGTGATACGTAAGCTGTTGGGTCACGTCAGTCCAAACAATGACTTGTCCGTGTACGCAGGTTGTGGGAGACATAATCCAACTCTGGATTCAATGCCCATAACGACCAGAACCTCCAGCTCATCCACGCAGGCTTATGACGTGTTATTGAACCTTAATTACGCATGACAGTTAGTTTATTTTTCAGTCTTAGCTGTACGCGTTAGGCTATCTTTCAGATGCCTATAAAAACTTGCATCTGCGTACGCTTAGATAACTTTTATTATTGTTGTGTTTTTATGAACCTGTTATAATTTTAGTGCATTTCAAGACTCTGTTTTAATAGTGTTGTTCTAGCACTCTTGACTGTGATTTTCTACACATGGAGTAATAGAAGCATTGTTGTTCTGATGTTTTCAATACCTTGAGTCTTCTTTGGGTTATATGAATGGAGGGCCCCTGTTCATGTTAGCCTTGTACAATATTTTATGTTCAGCATTTCCTTATTTTCATTCAGCATTGCCTTTTCTTGATACATGTACAACATACTTCACTTGCATATTATTTCATTTCCAGCCTTTATTTTAAGCTGATCGGCATTGTTCTTTTGCAGGTTTTTAACCCGGGATTGCTTGTGTTTATGTATTTGCTTTATGTCTAGTGGTAGTTTCAGTTGACAGATTCATAGTTGCTGCCTTTACTTTATTTTCATAGCTGATTTTTTTAGTTTTATTTCTCAAATCTGTCTGCTAACATATGAATGGTCTCTTTATCATAAATTGTTTATCTTTTGAGATCAGAATACTAATAACTTGCAGCTGACTTTGGGTACTTTTTTAGACTACTCTTTAACTACTTTCTAATTGTGCTTTACACAATACTATGTGCTAGAGGCAGAGAGTTAGAAAGAGCAAAACATTATAACTAGTCTTTAAAGTAGATTTTTCTCATTTTTATCATTTCTTAGACTTATCTTTAGCTACTTCCTAATCGTGTCTTACACAGTACTATGTGTTAGAGGCAGAGAGTTAGGAAGAGATAAACATTATCATTGGTCTTTTAAGTGATTTTCTTACCTTTTATTTGCAGCAGCATGAATGGTGTCTAATGCCATTAGAAAGTGGTTCTTTGCTTTCAGTTCATTTTAATTCATTTATTTCCTTCAAGTTTTTCCTTTTCAGCAAGTAGTAAGAAACCACTAATCACACACCTTCACTCATCTAGAATTCACCTTACACACACCATCACTCATCTGTTTATAAATACATCACTCCATCTTAGGAAGATAAATTAACCACAAACAACACCCCAAACGAAAAAAAAAGCTCTAAGAGGTTGCTTAAGTACATATAGTACACCTTCACTTCATCAGCTTACGAGCCCCGGGTTGAAAATTAATGACATCAATTTAGGAACACTAAATTGACTAAACATGTTGCAAGTGTTCTTACCAACTCTTGTTGAAGATGAGGATGTCGTCTATATAAACCACCACAAATGAGTTGGTGAAGGGCTGTAAGATGTCATCCATTAGCCTCATAAAAGTAGTGGGGGCATTTGTCAACCCGAAGGGCATAACCAATCATTCAAAAAGGCCTTCCCTAGACTTAAAGGAAGTCTTCCATACATCTGAGGGATCTATTGGAACCTGGTGGTAACTAGACTTCAAATCAATCTTGCTAAAATACGTGGCCCCCTTAAGTTGGTCCAGTGGGTCATCAATCCATGGGATTGGATACCTGTTCCTGACAATGATTTTGTTTAATGCCCGATAATTAATGCAGAGCCTTCAGGTTTCGTCCTTCTTCTATACCAGTACAATCAGGCTCCCACAAGGCGAAAAACTTGGTCAGATGTGCCCTTTTTACCGCAACTCCTAGATTTTTCGCGTGATCTCTTCATTTTCCATAATGGAGCGTTGATATATCGACCCGTCGGGCAGAGGTGCTCCTAGAGTCAGATCGATTGAATGCTTGACCTAACAATGCAAGGGTACCCCTATGGGTGAGGAAACGATGTCCCTGTATTCTTCCACAACTGCATCCACCTGCTTCTACTGCTTGGAGGAACCCTTCCCGGAGGCCATGGACATGTCTACGACCTTCCCCTTACTTTGAGACAGAATTAGAAAGAAAAGAAATTTCCCAGTCTAGGAGATGACCTTACTACATTGCTTAGCAGAGATTAAAGAGATGGTGGTAGGTGGGGCTACCTCTGGTATCTTGTATAACTTAGTACGCAAAGAAATAATATTAGAGTGAGGTTTAGACTCATATACATCATGTCGCTTCCATAAGTATGGTTGTCCTAATAATACATCACAAACTTCAAGAGGAGCAACATCACACAGTACCTCATCCGTGAAGGGCTTGATGTTGTAGGGAAGGCAGCATTGTTGGCTGATGCGATGATCTCATCCTTGGTGAAGCCACCCAATGGTGTACAATTGTGAATGTGTTGTAGTCAGTAGCCCAACTGATCCCAAAAAATCTTTTCCTTGTGATGCATTAAAGAATTACATATTAAGCTTGCATTTAACCATGAAATTACAAGTGCATAAAAGAAGAGGAAGAGAAGAATAGCAAGTCACACATACAAGACACAGGATTGATAATGGAGTTCGTCCCGGAGGGACTACGTCTCCGGGCCCTACTCGAAATAATGGGGAGGCCCTGTTTTCATTAGATGGCAAAATAATTAAAGTACATCAAAATTCAAAATGACAACCTTATACCTCCACAATTGAAGAAGCCCAAAAATTGCAGATATCTGATGGAGAAACGGATAGCACCGTTGAATTCGTGGTGTCGAGAAATGTTGAAACCATATAAAATTTGTTGAAAACTGACAAAGTGAAAATCTGGCCCCCTAGAGAAATTTCTCAGATCATGGTTCTGGCACCCTCTTTGCACTGCTCATGGTTCCACCTGCATAGAAATGTGTGCCCACTCCTTCGTTCCTCCCTGCCTGGCGCACTAAGAAAATGAAGGTTTTATAATCAATTTCTTGGGCGGACTTTTCAAAGAGACCCCACTCGCTTGTTAGTTAAAGATGGCAATTTGTTAAGGGGAGGTCGGGGGATCAAATGCTGCCTCCCCACAAATCTAAGTGCGGTTAAAATGGAGCATTTAATTTTTTGTTGTAGCACCCAATTGCCACGGAGGTTGGTGTATCTATTGTAACTGCTGCAGGATTTAAATAGGCACATTTAAGTTATGGTTAGTAACTGTTATGGTTGATTGAATGGGATCGTCACATGGTGGCGAGCTAGCCCAGGTGGCCAGTGCTGGTTCGATACCTACTGGCCTCCATAACATTTGCATTAAACATGGTGGTGGTGGTTGGTGTGTGGGTCGGGTCCACCGAAGGTGGCCCGCCCACCCCACACACATATATAGTTAACACAAGTTTTGGGTATAGCGTTTGGTTGGGGGCCGACAGGGATCATGGCCCATCGGCCATATTTAAATAACATTTGTTATATGTTGGTTGTTGGGGGGGTGGTGGCGTTGGTGGCCCGCCACCCCAAAAATATATATTTTTTTTATTTTTATATTATAATTAGGCATCTTGAAAATTCAGAAAAGTGACGGAAGGAGTCAATTTAAGTAAGCCACAAATTTGCCTGGAATTTGGCCCAGGTTGGCCAGAAGCTGGTGGCCAGATTTTGTCCAAATTGTTGCCTCCTTAAGCCTGGCCAGTCACCCAAGTCAACCCTGAACTTTGACTGCTCCTAATTTTCGCATACGGACTCGGTTTGACAAACCGTTCGCACCACCGTGACTATGACGACGAGATCTTCAGCATGAACCTAGTTTGAGAAACTTTCGATCACTTTGATTTTGATCCTTTGTACTGAAGTCACCTATACTTTGACCTATATGATCCACCTAGATCATTCCTCCCCACTAAAGAACTTTTGGACCCCAAAATCATTTACACTTAGCACATTGTTTGTGTCCTTTTCAATCCACACTTTCAATCACCTGCACATGAAATTGGTACATCTTTTGCAATCATGCACACCACACATGACTCAACAACCCTTCCTTGCCAAGAGTTTATAGCACACACTCCTTGGCCAAGGATTACATAAAAAGTAATCAATACCTCAACTACTAATAAGGAAAGGCCAAAATATCATCGTTGCATTTTGAAGTGATGGGAAACACACCATCACTTTTACATTTACTTGCAACGTGTGATTTACAATGGTGGCCATAACAAGCTACTACCTCTAAAAAAACCAACTTAATAAAGCAGACCACCGTGAATGGGGTGGATTCATTTGTTGGACATGTTCACCTTTCGGCTCCTCTAACAATGTTTCCAGAGCATGGAGCATCAGACATGTGGTTTGTTGTTGTCCCTCTTTGTTGCAATGACTACAACGATTCTTTTTCCTTCAAAATTTCGGGGTTGCCTTGGGGCGCTTTCCCCTAGTGTTCCTCTTATAAGTGTTCATGGAGCCCTCACTATCGCTGGACTATGAGGGAGGAGTTTCATCGTCTGTCGTTAGCTGGTTACTAGTTGTATTGAAGCTTTCTCCCATTTCCTTTCTGGCCTATCCAAGTCTTGCACGATGTGACAATTCCTTGACTTCGATGGGGTTTACAATGCCTTGGCCTTTGATGTCGAGGCCCTTTCCCTGATACCCCATCTTCTTCAATAGTTTGGATCCAATCCCTGTAGTATGTTTTTCAAAAGCGGCGAATTCAGCATCATGAAAATCATATGAAATTGGAGAATCACTCTTTGCCTCCAGATAGCTATGCTACAACTTTTCCAAGGCCTCATCCTTGGCTTGCAACTAGAGTAGTAATCTTTGTTTTTCTTCCCTTGCCTCTTGTATAAGCCTCCTTAGCTCAGCATTCTCTTCTTAGATGCGGTGGTTGATCTCCTCAAGTTCTTGGAGTCCTGCTGCGGAGAGTGCCCTTTTCATTATGTCTATTGAAATCCTTGATTCATTATTGGAATAAAACCCCAAATCTATGGGTCCTTCTGCCGCGATCCCAAGGGCTGCAAACATTGTTTCATCGTCGAAATTAGACCCCAAGTCAATGGGCCTACCTCGTGCAAATCTCGTAGTTGTGACCTTCTCATCTTCCTCTGACTCGGAATCTTGGTTTTGCTGCACGATGATGATGGCCTTCTGCTTCCCCTTTCTTTCATTCCTTTCAGGTCTCAACTCAAGGTGCAGCTTCCATCAATTTTCTTCGTCATGCCCCTCTTTCTCACAATGTGTACAAGAGGGATTTGTTCCCCTTCTCTTGGTTGTTGCAGTTCTCTTTGGGAGGTCATCTCGTCAATGTGTTCCCCTGTTTTCTTATGAATGGCCTTTACACTGGCCGAGTGAATGGTAGTAGGTTCAAACAATAATAATGAATGTCTAATGTAACTGTGTAATGATCCAGCATACTTAGTTACTACTTCAGGTGAGTCAAGTGCAATGCCCAAATTAAGTGCTTGTTTTCTAAACTCCTCGGTAAAGCTTTGAAAATCCTGACCTCTGGCGTGTAATATAAAGGAGGTTCCCCCCTCAAAGAGGATATATTTTAAGTCATTGATCTATCTTTTCTTTTGTTTTGTGAGTTGGTTGCATAACAACTATGCTTACATAAATATGCAGTATATTCATTTTTAGTGAGTTCGTCCACAATATTAGTTCTCAATGTCTTAATACTTTTACCTTAATCATTTTCAACCATGGGTTTAAGTTCTTAAATTTTAATAAAAGTTTGATTATTATGTTTCAAAAAATAGAACCAATTTTTTCTATTATAATCATCAATAAATGTAAGAAAGTACACAATACGAAACAAAAAATGAGTTTCAAGCAGACCACATATATCACTATGAATTAGTTACAATTGTTATGTAGCATGCCAAGCCTTACTTGTTGGAAACCAGGATAATACTAAGAGCAGGTGTGTATCAATGTTATGTAACGTTTTACCAATTTTAATAATATTTATGTTATAACCAAATAATGACACCGCAACATTATAAATCAAACAACAAGATCACATGAGATACAAATGTTTACGTGGAAACTCATAAAGGGAGAAAACCACAAATCTTCTTTCTTTCTTTTATGCAAATATAAGCTTCAACATGTTGTTACAATAGATTTACTGGCACCAACTAGAAGGAGACGATCTTCCCCTTATTTACAAGCACCCACTTGCAAGAAGCACCTACTCCTATAATATGCAGGAACAAACTAGTTGAAGTCACTAACCTTCTCATCTTTTCAGGTACCAACTTGAAGGAAGTACCCACTCCTTGATATGCAAGAACCAGCTTGTTATGCCTAGCAGATACCTTTACATTAATTTTCAAACTCAACCCTTCAAGCATACTCTTCTCAAATTATTTTTTAGAATTACTTCTACAGTGCTCCAATAGCCAATTATTCTTTAGTTATACAAATATACTTACCACAACAATTCAAATATGATTTTGTACTCAGCCACTTATTGCTACCCTCATGCACAGTCCCACATTGTTTCCCTTACATAGCTAGTATTCATACATTCTACTTCTCATGTTGTGGCTTCATATTTCATATTCAAGTACCTTACAGTATGATATTTCCATTCTCATCTCCCTTCCTTTCTCGACCTCAATTATACTACAGAACAACCAACATTCTCACGTTATTCTTGTTTCTTTAATAAGCTCGACCCTTCAATTACCATGGGTAAGAATCTATGGTTTTATCCATGGAAAAATTATTTCGCTGAATCAATTGTTCAAATCCTTTTACAATTGAATTCGTCAATGATACAGGATTTTCGAAAGCTCATTTTCTCTAGTGTTTCTCTTCATGTGTCCATGCGTCAAAACCTATGCCTAGAATCTTGGGAACTTATCAATTCACTTATGTCATCTCATCCTGAGAGCTCTTAGTGAATTCACTTAACCAACATCGAAGACCATCCATGGTACGCATCTATCAATTGCAGTGAGCTTTCCCAGTCCATCGTATGTGATATTGTTGTTTCGATCCTTGGGACCCATTGACGAGCCTTTTGGACCATATGTCAATAAGGGGATGTGGCCCAAACCAAATTTATTCAAAGAACCTAATTTGTTTAAATAGTTGTGCCTTATGGGTTTTGAGGCTCCGTTAGCTTGTGAATCTCCTCTCCTTGTAAAGAAAAGAGAGTGTAGAAACCCTAATGTAATCCTAAAGTAATATGTACATGGACTAAGGGTTAATGTTTTATGTTAATGTATCTAAATTATAAGTCAAGTTAACTAGTATAATATGGCACAATAATAGATTTAGCAATTACGCTATTAATATAATATGCTAAAGTACAATGAACAATATTATACACAAATTATACATGATATAATTTACACATATACAAAGAGAATATTGTAAATTCCGAGTACAAACTAAATAACTAATTTAAACTATAAATGCAAAAAAATACAAATAAACTCTTAATGTGATATTTTTTAAGAAACAGAAAACTACAAACTTGGTAATCCCTTTCTCTTTTAAATAAATTCAAAAACATTTGAAATAATTTTTCTTTATCACATCAATAATTAATTCAAATACATATATTTAATACCGTCTAATATCTAATCTATGTCGGCCAACGCAAATCAAAAGACCATAATAATTCCTTTAGAAAAATTAATCTTTCAACAACTTAAAGCATTAAAACATGCAGTCAATAATGCACTTGGGCGTTTACCCCCGCGGTCTGGACGGACGGTTTTCTGCCTCCCCACCCAGGTTCGAGCCCTCGATGCATGTTTCCAACTGCTTCATAGCTTATATGTTGATCAATCTTCCTTTGTTGCTCCGCAGCATATTGTACAATCATGCTTCTGTAAATATGTATACATTGCGAATTCAATCTCACTTCTGTAAATATATGTAAATTGTGAATTTCGAGATAATACAGCTTCTTCTAGAAAAACTCACTCCCCTCATTATAAAATAAAACATACACTGAAATACCATAAGAAACATAGAAATATTATAGTAAAATCCTCAATCCTATCAACATATAAATTATGTGTTCATAGCAATCTCAAATGACACATAGATCGAAGTTGTTCTTTCGAACAACAATCCTTCCAAAATCATAAGATCGGAATTACCAATGCAAACATAACCAAATACTATAAGGAAATATGAGTATTATAATGTAAAACTACTTTTCATTTCTCCCAAACACAATAAGAAAAATAATAGCTAATTAACTTCTCGGAATTCCCAAAGCACGTTTAAAGAAATCCTGAAAAGATAAGCAATATTGTGAAAACACATGCAACTGAGTTTTAATGCCTCAAAATTATTTAATATTATATTATATACAATATCAATATACTTATATTTATATTATATGCAATATCAATATATTTATATTATATGCCATGTAAATATAAATATATAGTGCTTACATTTTATAAAGTTTCTTCGCATATAATATATTACAAATGTTGAGTAAAAAAGTTCGTATATTCTATATATACATTGTTAATATATTACTATTAGGATTGAGTTTATTACTATCTTTATTTATACATTATTTACAAATAATATTAAGCTAGGTATAAAAGCTTATACATAAGTAATATATTATACTTACAAAAATATTAATATCCATATACATATATGGGAACAAGAAAATAATAACATATATCAACTCGATATTAGGCAATTCAAAAGAAAGAACTCATGAATGCTAAGCAATTCTATTCATTTAGTGTTTCGAAGCATAAGAGGGAATCCTTTAAAGCTTTATCCATTGGAAAACTTGTTGGTAAAGTGAGGGTAATAATGCAATCAAAAACGATGTCCAAATTCACTCAACGTCAAGCAACCAAAACAAAAACCCATGGATCAAAACAAAAGAATGCGTTAAGGCATTATCAAACCTAAAAGAAGCAAGAAGCGTAAAAGCCAAATAATGAGGATAGGGGAAACCATCAACCAAACAATTGTGATTTAAAAGGGGGGGTTTTTCGTAAAATTTCTTAAGGGTGCCTCTTCATTTGGGCTAAAATGTAGGGGAGTTGTTGGCAGGCCAACAAATGGAAACTCGCTGAACGAACTAGTTATCTCTAGTTGAATGACTCAAAATCTATAAAAGTCAAGGAATAAAGATTAGATGTTGTGAGATGTTAGTCCTCAAATAGCCTGAAACGTTTCATCCCTAGCTTGTATGACTGACATTTGGAAATTTTCAACATACCCAAATCATATCCATCAACATTTAGGAACTTGTTAAAATATGAACCCATAGATGTTTATTGTATGAGGTGTAAATATGAAAATAACAACTTTTACCAATAATAAGTCTTGGGAAAGACAATGTATCCAACTAAATTATAGTGTTAAATTAACTTCAATACCATAGGTATGAGCATTGCTACTAGTAGGCATCTATAGCCTCGACAGGGATGCCTTTTAACCCTAATGAGATGCCCTTATCCCATCTATTAGATATAAATTCATAGTTTTTAGATCATTGTACTTTATTATTTATAACTTTTACTTAGGTATGAACTGAAGATTGTTGTCCTAACTTGGTAACCAGATGATGATAGTTCCATTCACAAGAACCAACAAAAATGAACAAGTCGGCACGTGATGAGACCTCTAGTCTTTCAGTCTTACGACTAAAATCCATTACCCTGGCTTGGTGACTAGCAATGGTAATGTCACTTTGTTAGAATCCATGATCATGGTAGGTCAGCTCGTGATGAGACCTCCTATATTTCAGGTAACTTATTTATTAAGATCTAACTATGATTATAATTAATCTACAAGAGATTACTTAATAGATGGGGAAGCAAATATGCTCCCTAAGAACAAGTGATGGCATAAAAAGTTTTCAGTGACTAATCTTTACTAGATGGTATTGCTTTCCTAAAGAACTCATGATCTTAAAAGTAAACTACCTTAAAGAGATATTACTATTGCGTTAAAGGCAACGTTCTTAAATAATGGTGGAATATTCAGACAAATATTGAGCATAGTCCATAATAGGTTTCCAAAATCAGGGGCTTGACTAATCAAAAGACTTGAGTGTCAGCATAAGAGATACATCTTCTTAATAGATATTTCCTTAAAGATAATATTTCATTTACATATAGCAAAGTATATACTATTTTCCCAATGAGTATGCCATGGAAAACTTGAAAATAATGAAACCCACACGTATTCAAACCAAGGAGAAGGATTGGGAGAACCTACGAATGTCGAAGGGAAGAAAATCAAAACCACAAAAAATGGGCCAAAATAAAGTCAACGTCTAATAATATAGCAATCAAATCGCAAGTCAAACTAACAAAAAGAATCAAGAGATAAGATTTTCTTGGAAAGTTTCATCCCTATTTGACCTTTTAGTGTCATATATATATATATATATATATATATATATATATATATATATATATATAACTTTAAAAGTTTCATTTAACATTGTGTGAAATGTTCATAGATTGACCTTTTATTACACACCAAAGAAATCAAATACTAAACAAAACCAATCCAAAAGTAAATGTGTAGTTATGATATTCATTTGAAAGAAGAAGAGAGCCTTAACTACTAAATTCAATGTGAAGTGAAAAGAGAAGTTTATCAGTTATCAAAAGTAAATTATTTCACTTTAAATATTCTCGTTCCACGATCTTTATGATTCTATTTAACATCAAAGTGTAATGAAGAAGCACATAAAAAGTGAATGAAAGAGAGTCAAGAAAACTTCCCTAATGGTGTGGTATTTGTTGACCACTCAGTGTCAACTACCCTATAGTAGAGTACATTTTTTCAAAGCATTCCATCATGTTCGAGCATTTAGACCTACAGAATTCATCATCATCATTTAGCATATTATCAAATTTATGTAAACCCAAATTGTGTAGCCTTGAGTGAACATTGTAAAAATGGTTCTAGTATGTTTATAAAGCCATGTAAAACATCTAGGTAAGCTTAAGAATTTTTACCAAAGAGTTTCACTCAAGGGAGTTTTTTTCCTCCGCTAATTATTTGTGTTTTTCAACACTTATAATTGGTATAGTTTTTCTCCCAAGCATACCTCAAAGCTAGAGTGGGGCTTGATGGTGAATTCTTAAGTGAGTCCTAGTGTATAGAGTCAATGTAAATTATTATACTAGATCGTGTCTAAAATCTTGCAGAAGTTGAGTCTAGAGGTCAATTTTTAATTCCCCTTATAAATGGGATTTTTATGTAATATTTGATGTAAAAGATGTACAAAAGTGTTGTCTATATGATTTATAGGTGGTATGAGTAATCATAATTAGACCTCATTGCCTAAAATTTCTATTTATACACACTTTGAGGTTGGAAAATTCGTTTAAACCCCTCTAGGGTCATTATTTTTATTTTCCAACAAAAAATGGAAAACTAATTAGTCGGAAATTGGTCAAAAAATAAAAATGAGAGAGAAAAAAAATTATCTCCAAGGGAAAAATATTAAAAAAGGTTGTGCACTTTCCCAACGAAGGGATCAAGGAAAAAAGTTGGAGAATCTCCCTTATTTAAGCAAGTAAAAATCCCACAAAAAATTTGATTGGTTCAAAAGGAATTTATTCGTAAGAAAAATAATTTTTTTTTAGGAAAAACAAATTGGTGAACCAAAGTGGTTAAGTGAATGGGGATTTTTCTAGGAGAAAAATTCAGGAAACAAAATAATAATAATGATAATAATAATAATGTCGTAAGGTGATTCTCTTTGAAATGAACTCTCCTATAATCCTTGTTGTCCTTGCTATACACCATCAGATTAGGTGTTAGACGATTGAAACAATTCCCTTCATCAACTAACTCGCTCACCACCCGTCAACTAACTCGCTCATTAATCTCATAACCTAACTGAATTCCAAAGACTAGGGATGCCTCTGAAAAATAAAGGTTAACGAATGGTTACTGTCCATTTGAACTGAACAAGGGTTCGAGTCGGCTTGCTTTAGTATACAGATACTTCATCCAGAGGAGACATGGGTGGAAAAAGACCCTGGCAGTGTTGAGATTGAAGAGCATGCTTCTCTCCTTCTTTTGCAGGAAACATCCACCCTTCTTTCTTCCATAGGGAACTTATTTCTTCCATAGGGATGAAAAGCGACAACAAGTTTTGATCAAAGGTAACGCCAAAACAATGGAATTGTCCCTTCGCAACTACAACTCCCTGGTTAAAGACGGGATCTTTCTTTTGCAGGAAACAACGGCCCTTCTTATTTCTTCCACAGGGATGAAAAGTGACAACAACTTTTGAGCAAAGGGAACGCCAGAACAATGGAATTGTTCTTGCGCAACTATAGCTCCCTCGTTAACTACAGCTCCCTGGTTAAAGACGGGATCTGCTAACATTTTAAAGATATTTTCTTCCATTTGAACGCATTGTTTTCAATTCCTTTCATGCTTTGAAGAATCTGGAAATAAATGTCTTATGAACCAGGTTTCAGGTGGGCGTATGATAATGATAATGATTCCTGCTATCTCTGCTAAAGCCTAAAATCTAGAAATACATCTATTGCTCACGACTCATTTGTGGTTATTTTTCACTATTTTTAGGTATTTCAATTTTCAGGTAGTTGCTATTGAACAAAATACCTTTCACATCTCATAAAGCACTCTCCTAACAAGTGTGAAAACACTTTCGAAGCAACCAAAAATGGAAATTAATCAATGCTATAAGATTATCTTAAGGCATAATCTAAATTTAAATATTTTAAAGAGTATTTCTTTTATCTTTTAATTTCATGTATTAGCTATTTTAAGTCTTAATCTAAATATAAATATTTTAAAGAGTATTTCTTCTATCTTTTAATTTCATGTATTAGTTCTTTTAAATTAAAAAAAAAATGGGATAAGTTTGTTTTTTTTTTTTTTTTTTTAGATAATTATAGAGAGGAAAGACAGTGTTAGAGGAGGTTTATATCTTCTTTAATAAGAGGCCTTTACATGTTTATGAATCTATTGAACATATCAAAACTTCCAAGATGAACATTATGGGTCTTTTCCATCTCAACCATAAGATCTTAGCATTTTTTTATCTTAGTAAATGGTATAAAGCATAAGTTTTTTTTTTATTACTTTCTAGATTTTACCTAAATCTCATTTAAGTTGTTGGAAGATTCCATATCTCAAGCATAAGGTGTTGTCATTTTTTATCTTAGTAAATGGTATAAAGCATAAGTTTTTTTTTTTTTTTTTTTAACTTTATGGGTTTTACCTAAATCTCTTTTAAGTGGTTGGAAAATTTTGACTACTTAAATCTATTTTAAGTGGTTGGAAGATTTTAGCTACCTTATTAGTAAGACACTCATTCCAAATTCCATTATATATGAATGTCTTTTTCCATTAGAAAGGCTTAAGATGTTAGTGCAATATTTTTTTCCATTACAAAGGCTTAAGGTGTTAATGCAATGAGATATATTTAAGCTAATGTAAAAATTCATTCAAAAAACAATTCATCCCTCCAATCAAGTATGAATACATCCATGAGTAGAGGTTATCAAGCTCATAGTTTTTAATTAAAGATATCAAGGTCTACATGACCTAAATGTAAAAGCAAAAATTATTTCATTGTTCTAAATGAGTATGCATTCATCTCACCTTTTGATTGTAAATGAATAAATATAATTCCTTGTTCCAAATGAGTAACATTCATCTCACCTTTTGATTTCACTATGTTTTATATTTTTTTTTTCTGAGTAATGTCTATTCTATTTATAATAAGAAGAAAAAAGATATTTATAGAGAGGGATAACCTCTGAGAGAGTCATGTAGCTCTCTCTGTCAAGAAAACATTTCAGAACTAACATTGTCTTCTGCTCTCACAACCATATGTCTAGCTTCTGAAGTTGGAGCAGGAATCCAAAAAACTACTACCAGATTACATAGATATACCATACTGAAAACTAGACAGTTAACCAGACATTCCAAAATTTTTAGCCTAGGCTATTCACTAGATAATGCCGCGCAGGGCTTTTTGATATGCATTCAAAAAGAACAAACAGAAATACCAAAAAACAGGGCCTGCCTGAGAGCTCCACACGCTGAATAGTCTTCACCTTGGTTCATCATCATCTTGATCCTTCTCCTCGTCCGGAACACGTTCCCACGTAACCATCAGACCGTCCTGAACATCCGTAGGCTTGACACCTAGGGGAAGCCTGAGCTGCAACAGATTAGGATAGGTATTATCCGGCCATTTCTTCGCCTTGTCGGACTGAACCATGCCTTGCTGAGAGCCCTCAGTTCCGTGCACTTTCACTTCCATCTTTTCAGTCATTTGGCTGATGCTGTGATCCTCCAACTGGCTTTGGACTTTATTGACCCTTGGAGAGGTGGGTTGATCCGTATAGGCAGACTGAGAACTGATGGTGTCCTCCTCTTTTGACGAGTTGCCCAGAGGGGTGGGGGAGTGTTCCTCCTCTGAATTCTCAGAGCTACCGTGCTCTTCGTCTTCTTCGGAAAATATAACCGTTACCAGGGCCGTGATTGTTGGCTTGTGTAGCTTGTTTTTGAAACTGAATTTAGCTGTCTGAACTGAATTGTGGAGCGAGGAGTCAGACTCTTCAGAGTCCTGGGGGGAAGGATAAGCCACCGCAAGAGGAGAAATTCATCGTGGAGGCGACCTGCCTCTGCCTCCCGTCCCTCCTCTGTAACCCGCGTTTCGGCCCCTTCATGGAGTAGCTCTGAGTCTGGGCACCATTTTCCGAGTGCGCAGCGTGCTGGTCTGATTCTCCAACAGCGAGAGAAGTCTAGAAAGTTGAGAATTGGCAATGCAGACCTCTATACAGAGCCTACCCCCTGCCAAATTCTGCCCCAAATCATGCACCTTTAATTCAATTGTAAGCCCTTTCCGCTTCCAGGCCTCTGCCGCTGATGGAAATGTGATTCTAGAGATAGAACTGGAATGTGTTTCACTGACCTTCAACCTGCAAGTAATAGACCAGGGAGGCTTCTCCTGAGGACGCTTAGGCTGCTCATGCTAAGCGAACCAGGATTCGCCTCTGTTGGCTAGCTTAGGCAAATGCCCATTATCAGCTGCACCTTCCACTATCACTCGACTCTCCTCAGCACGGTCTGTATGCTCGCGAACATTCTCCATAATTCCCTAGTTTAATCCTCGTTCCTCCTCCTTCTGCGTACCTATTGCCTGCTCTTGCATTAATGCCCCTTCAATGCCCGTCACCTCGACGCTGTTCTCAACTCTTATTACGAACCTTGCCACCTGCCCCCAGCTACCTGCGCATGGCTTCATGGCATGGCTATTAATGGATATTGAAAACACCCACATCCGGGTGAGAATCTTCCCCTGCTTGCATCTCTTTAGCTAATAAGGATTGAAAAGTGGAGAATTCTGCCTCCGAAGCTATGTTTTGTAGAGGCCCTTCATAGAATTCTTTTCCCCTATCCACTCCTAGATTGGCCAGAAAGTCTGCCATCTTGTTTCCTTCTCGTCTAGTATGCTTGAAGGATATAGCTGGATGATTTCCAAGCCATTGTTTGAGCAGCTCAAGCCTGGTGGCCATTCTCCAACTACTGCTTACCTTGTGTATTGTTGTTCCCTGTTGAAGTTTTGTGGCTATGTTGATTATGATTTGAGAGTCTCCTTCCACTATCAGGGGTATAAGCTGGTGTTCCTGTGCAAGGTTGAGTCCTCGCCATAGTCCTTCTAGTTCTGCAGCATTGTTAGTGTTCCAACCGAGTGAGACAAAGAAGGTGATGAGAGCTTTACCTTGATGATCTCTGATTAGTCCTCCGTAACCTGTACTTCTAGGATTCCCCTTCGATGCCCCATCGAAATTGAGGTGGAAGACATTGATGGGCGGAGGGGTCCAGCTGGAAGTGGAGACCGGGATCTTGGGAGAACTGTCTTTGGCTGAATTCATGCCTTGTAATTGTATTTGCCAGCTGCCCCATATGGCTTGTTCCTGTGCAGTGGAAGGGAAATCCTCCAGTGACCGGCTTTTAATATCCAGAGTTTCTAGGGTATTTTTATGAATCATTGTCCATACCTGCTCCACTGTCATTGCTTGGTTTTTGAAAATTCGTCGGTTTCTTTCCTTCCATATATTCCATAGCAATAGTCTTGGTATAATTTTCCATAGTGTGTTTAGGATGTTGCTCTGATATGGCTATTGAGCCCAGTTGCGTAGAGTACCTTTGATGTCCCCCATCACTCTTCCTTCTTTTCTGCAGCGAAATGTTACTTTTTCCCAGAGTTGTCTTCCTAGCGGGCAAGTTTGCATTAGGTGCAGAGCCGACTCCTCTTCCTGTTTGCAATTGGGGTAGATTGATGGCCCCTCAAAGTTCCATTTTCTTAGATTGTCCCATGTAAGAATTTTATTATGTGCTAGGAGCCATAAAAACATTGAGACCTTTGGCCAGATGGGCGGGCTCCATATTTTTTCCCATAATTTGTCTTTAGTTACCCGATCTTTTATGATAATTTGATAAGCCTCTTTGGTTGTAAAGGTGCCCTTTTCTTCATATCCCCATCTGAGCCTATCCCTGCCTGTTATCTTTAATATTTTCTTTTTTTGTAGTTCTGCTGATAAGGCCTGTTTAGTCTGCTTAGGGATATTTGGTAAGATGATATGCGCCTCAAGCCATTCCCTGTGGTTTTGATCTTGTGGTTTCCAATATTGGTTAACTTTATCCATCTGATTTAGTTCTCGATCTGGTAGTCCCTGAATTATGCTGTTGAGATTTGGGAGTTGCTGCCAGGAGTCCCCAAAACCTTGCTATCCCTCCATCTCGCACCTCCCAAAAACTGTGCCTTTGAATTAGTTTTTTGTGTTTGATGGCCGAGTTCCATATTACAGATCCTTTACTGACTTCTGACATTCTGAGGCGCTCCTCCAAGGGTAGATTTCGGGCATATTTTGATGTCCATAAGATGGCCCACGGAGTGCCTAGTTTGGTTAGCCAATTTCACCATGTTTTAGCTCCCATTGTTATATTGCTGTGTTCTAGGTCTCTCAGACCTATTCCGCCTGCGATTTTGGGGAGTGTAGCTTTCTCCCACTTAACCAAGGCCCATTTTCTGTTAGGTCTTGAACTCCCCCAAAGGAAATTGCGCTGCAGTTGTTTGATGGCTTTGAGGACTCATTTTGGCACAGCCATGATGGAGAATAAATAAAGTGGCATGGATTGAAGAACTGCTTTGATAAGCACAATTCTACTAGCCATGTTGAGGGCTCTATGGGTCCAGAGGAAGAGTTTGGCTTCCAGTTTTTCTAACAGGTCTGTCCAAGAGGCATGCTTGAGAGCCGACACTATTAAAGGTGCCCCAAGATATTTGGAAGGCAGGGTTGCTATGGAGAATCCTAGAATTCTCGCTATGGCTCTTTGGGTTGAGGGAGGCGTGTTAAAAAAGAAGAGTTGTGATTTGACTCTATTGATGAGGGCTCCAGAGGCGAGAGAGAAATCATTGAGCAAAGCATTAAAGGATCGGGCTTCTTGCACTGAGGGATGACCAAATAGCATATTGTCATCTATGAATTGCTGATGAGAGACTGCAGGAGCTTGGTGTAGAGAAATACCTTTAATTTTACGGGAGAGGATGGCTGCGTTAATGCTACGTCCCAGACCTTCGGCCATGATGACAAATAAGAACGGCGAGAGAGGATCTCCTTGTCGTATTCCTTGGGAAGGGCGGAAGGTAGAGGAGGGGATACCATTGATGAGAATTGAGAAGAATGAGGAAGAAATGAGACTACTGACCCATCTGACCCATGCAGGAGCAAAACCGAAAGCTTTAAGGATAGATTGCATGTATTCCCAACTTATACTGTCAAAAGCTTTGGATAGATCTATTTTTAGCAGCATACCTGGTTTTTTTCCTTGCTTGAGAGAATGTATTATTTCATGAGTTAAGATTATCCCATCCGTAATCTGTCTTCCCTCTACGTAACCCGATTGCTCCGGAGAGATGATAAGGGATAGCAGGGGTTTCAGACGTAGAGCAATTACCTTGGAAACGATTTTGTATATTATGTTGCATAAAGCTATGGGCCTGTATTTGTCTGGAGAAGGTGAGTCCTCTGCCTTGGGGATCAGAGCAATAAATGTTGCATTCATGCCCTGGTACATCCATCTGAGAGTTCTTGATTCTTCCACTACCTGCCAAACTTCCCATTTGATCGTGTCCCAGAAGTGTTGGAAAAAAATTGTTGTAAAGTCATCTGGTCCTGGAGCTTTCCCTGCTTTTAGTAAGTTCACCGTTGATTCAACCTCTTGAAGACTTATCGGTTTGAGGAGAAGAGTATTGTGGTCCTCAGTGATTAGCTTAGGAATGAGTCCGGTTATTTTGTCAATCGCTTCCTTCCTGTTGATATTGGGTTCTTGGTTCATTTCCTTGAAGTAGTTGAAGAATTCCTTTTCTATCCCTTCATGAGTTTCAATCTTGTTGCCCTGTTCATCCATAACATAGGAAATTTGGTTGCTCATTCTTCGTTGAACTGTGGTTTTTTATGAAAAAACTTTGTGTTTCTCTCCCCTTCCTTCAGCCACTGAATTCTTGACTTTTGCCTCCATAATATTTCCTCCTGTCTGTCTCGTTCTAGGAGTTTTTGCTCCGTATCTTGATCCTTCTGAGTTAACTCTGTCGTTCTTCCCTTAGAGATCATTTTTTGCTTAATCATTTTCATTTCCTGGTTAAGAAGTTCCTTTGCTTTGAAGATATTACCAAACGTTGATTTGTTCCAACGTTTGATCTCCCCTTTTAGATATTTCAGTTTCTTTTGGAACCTAGCCATTTTCAAATCTTCAGTTGGATTGAAGTTTTGCCATGTGCTTCTGACAAATTCATGAAAATTTGGATGATTTAGCCAAAATGCCTCAAATCTAAAGGGACGTCATGTGTTGTTACCTGGTCTGTTCCAATGCAAGGCGATGGACCAGTGATCTGAGCCCGAATAAGGAAGTATAGAAGCTGTAAATTCACCTCCTATGTGTACAGCGTTGTCTGAGATTAGGAAACGATCCAGGCGCGAGGCTACCTGCTGCGGATCTGCTCTCTTGTTGCTCCAAGTATAGAGACCATTGATAGTTGGCAGGTCTATGAGGCAGTTCTGATGAATAAAATCTTTCAGTACTGATCCATCCCTGTTTACTCTGCATCGTCCTCCTTTTTTCTCCTCCATGGACGCTATCATATTGAAATCACCTCCAGATACCCATAACGGGTGTGTCCGGTTTGCATTTAACTGCCTTAACATATCTAGGATCTCCTCCTTGCGGTGAGTTTCTTGCGGGAAATAAACATTTGTTAGATGACCATAAATATTTATCCCTAGAAGATGGAAGGTTGCTTGAATAAAGTGTTTATTTGCATGTATATTCTCTAGATGGATTTTTCTTGCGTCCCAGAGCACAGCGAGACCCCCTGAAGCTCCATGTGCATCTACAGTCGTGACTAGACCTCTTGGCCATGCTTTGGCTGCTATTTTTTCCAAAGAAGTCAAATTACATTTAGTCTCCTGCAAAAAAATAATTGCTGGCTTCTCCTCCATTAGCATGTTTTTGAGTAGTTTTCCTTTTCTGGGGCAGTTGAGCCCTCGAATGTTCCATGATATTAGCTTCATTGAGAGGGTTTGGGATTAGTATTGAAATACTTGGTTAGTTTGGCATATCTGCACGACTCAACCAAGACCTGTCCTATCTTGATGGTTCGTTCTAAAGTGGTTTTCCTTCCTCGCTTTTTGCTATCTTTGGAGATGAACTTCCCATCCCAGTGGCTGCCAATTTGAACTCCTAATGAATATTTTCTTTGTGCTCTATTGAGAACCTCAACTAGATTATCCACTTGTTGGTCAGGGATTTTATCGAAGTTAACTGTTTGGCAAGCCTGTTCCAGACCTAAAATGTCGAGTTCACCAATATCTATCGGTTCTGTGTCTTCCTCCATGAAGTGTGGCACTTGGTAGCTGTCCTCAGCTTCTTTCTCTTTGCGCCCATTAAGATTGGTATTGTCTATTTCCATATCCAGTGTGCTCCATACTTCGGGTGCGGATTCGTTCTTATCTTCTCCTTGTCCCTTCTCCTTATCCCCTGTTTTCAATTGTTTTCCTGTTTCCGATACCTGCTTCGCCTTTCCTTCGTTGGGCTTGGGATTTGGCTGGTTTTGCGAATCCTCCTAATCGAGGACTGCAAAACTGTTGCTTGTGGAGGGTTTTACAGGGTCTTCTGTTGTTGTTTTGGGAGGTCCATTTGATTTCCTACTTCCTCTTCTTCTATTTGTGACCTTGGTGAATCCATCTGCAGATTGTTGTTCCTGGTTGACTGGTTCTGTGGGTTTAATGTTCAAAGGGCAGTCCCTGAATAGGTGTCCTAATGCATGACATTTCCTACACCTAAAGGGAACATGCTCATAGTCAATTAATTGAATCCAATCTTCATCTTCATGAAAAATACGTACCGTATCAGGTAAGGGCTGTTTCAGGTCCATGTAGACGCAGATCCTAGCATAGGAAGCGTGAGAGGTCAGCCTTATTGTCTTTGTTTCTTCTGCAACCTTGACAAATTTGCCTAGGACGGCTCCAATGGCTTTTAGGGAGTCCTCCTCCCAGTATTCCCTTGGTAGCGAATACAATTTGATCCACACCGGCGCCCAGCTCAAATCTTCCTTGTCTGGGTTAAAGCGAGCCACCCATTCCCTCAGAAAAAGTCCAGCCGAATTAAAGAAATAAGGTCCCCCATCAAAGACCCTGTTTCTGTCTTCCAAGCAATTGAAGATGGTTGTAAAGAATCCTTTCGGCCCTAGGAGTAGGGTTATTTGCCCCTTTGGCCTCCATTTGACATCGATCCAGGTTCGTAAGGCTTTTTCATTGGGCCAAAAGCCAATAAACTTGCCTATGAGAGCATGGTCTCTCATATATTGGATTCGGGCATTGATTCAATGTCCTGGTAGCTCTACCTCTGGCTTGTGGGTAGCTACTGGCTTGCATGTGGATGAACTGACCTGTGGCTTGTCTTGTTGTGCCTGTTCCTTCTTATTCTGCTGGTTGTCCTCTGTATATCCTTCCTTAAGCGTCGCGTCCTCTCCCGAACTACCAATGGGCCCTTTTTGTCTGTTATGTCTTGGAGAAGTCGCCTCTCCAACCCCCTGAGGGGCTGTCATGATGACGCTCAGCTCCTACGCCTGGCCCCGGCCTGCACGCTGCCTCCGTCGGTTCAAGTTGCCGTTGTTCAGGCCTGCCGTAGTAGGTTACTGCAGAAACCCTAGTTTCTGACTAACTCCCGTGATCGCCTTGCGCCTCACTGACTCCCTTTTCAAGATTCTTGTCGAAGCCCATTGTTGTTATTATTATGCCCTTTTCACTATGTTTTATATTAATAGCTTGAACAACTTAAATATTTTTTTAAGTAATGCTTTGAATATCATGGAAATTAATCAATGCTATAAGATTATCTTAAGTATTAATCTAAATTTAAATATTTTAAAGAGTATTTTTTTATCTTTTAATTTCATGTATTAGTTCTTTTAAATTAAAAAAAAAAAATTGGGATAAGTTATTTTTTTTTTACTTTCTCGGTTTTACCTAAATCTCTTTTAAGTGGTTGGAAGATTTTTTTTTTTAAGTAATACTTTGAATATCATGGAAATTAATACTATGATTATTTATTTTCATTCAATTTATTTTTTCCAGTTGGCATGAGAACATTAGCATATGAATATTTTGGATAATTCATAATACATGAGATCCCTTGCATTAAAACTATATCTAAACACTATGGAATTAGTGATTTCTTTTTTGTTACAACAAAGTGTTTCTAGGGAACTATAGAGAGGAAAGATCGTGTTAGAGTGGGTAGCGTAGCATAACTTAGGTTTTTACCCCTGGAGGTTTATATCTTCTTTAGGAAGAGGCCTTTACATGTTTATGAATCTATTGAACATATCAATCCATGCCTTGATAGAAAAGAAAACTTCCAAGATGAACATTATGGGTCTTTTCCATCTCAACCATAAGGTCTTAGCATTTTTTGATCTTAGTAAATGGTATAAAGCATAAGTTTTTTTTTTTTTACTTTCTCGGTTTTACCTAAATCTCTTTTAAGTTGTTGGAAGATTCCATATCTCAAGCATAAGGTGTTGCCATTTTTTTATCTTAGTAAATGGTATAAAGCATAAGTTTTTTTTTTTTAACTTTCTGGGTTTTACCTAAATCTCTTTTAAGTGGTTGGAAATTTTTGACTACTTAAATCTCTTTTAAATGGTTGGAAAATTTTAGCTACCTTATCAATAACACACTCATTCCAAATTCCATTATATATGAATGCTTTTTCCATTACAAAGGCTTAAGATGTTAATGCAATGAGATATGAGGATGAAGGAGCATAAGGTTATTTCTAAACAGATAGTTAATTTATAATTTCCAAAAGAGTTGTTTGTTGATTTTGTAATACTTGCCATTGAGCATGCTAATTTTGATGAAATTGAATGGAGCTCTTGTAACTAGGGGAGAAAATGCTTCAACTTTGTACAATCAAGGACTAATTGAGGAAATCATGATCACGGAGGCCAAGTTAATTCACTTTTTAGGAGTGGAGTTGGGATAAGCTTCTACTATAGTCCTGAGACTAGCAGGGTAATTATATAACATCAATGAACATAATTTCAGGAGTTGAGTTGGGATAAGATTGTGGATAAGATTGTACTATAGTCCTAAGAGTATCAAAGTAATATCAATGAACAAAATTCAGAGGGAAAGCAAGCAGCAAAGCCAAGTGAAAATATATTGAGTGATCAAGCTGAAAATTCTTACCTTAGCAATTGAGGTGCAAAGTCTAAGTAATATACAGGATCACTCTAGAGAAATGATGTTCAACGATCAAGCTCCTAAATTACAAAGGTGTTTCCACTCCAAAGAAATGATGTTCAACAAGTAGGCTCCTATATTACAAAGGTGTTTCCACTCGAGTGAAGTGATGTTCAACTTACTCACAATTTTCTTGCAATTAAACCTAAACCAAGTGTCCCCAATTTCAGCAATTACGGTAATTTCATTTGATAGCATGCCCTGCAACCAACCAATTTTGACCAGAGAATATCAACAATAATCCTACTGTAAATGTATCCTCTAAGGGTAAAGCCAACAAAAAGACAATTGTTTGAGTATTGTTACTTCAGAATATGATACTTTAAATGTATCCTTTAAGGGCAAAGCCAACGAAAAGACAATTATCTAAGTATTGTTACTTCAGAATATGGGTAGATTATTTGAGGCCTTGCGTGAATATGTTTGAATAGAATATTGACCCTCAAGGACTCATATGTTGCACTTTTGAGGGGAACACCTTTGGGTACAAAAACTTACGGCGTTTCCTTTGCAACATCTGGTGCAAATGCTAGTAATAATAAATTGGACCAAAATCAAAGCCATTTCCAAAGGAATAATAATTTCCTCCTCTAGATCAAGGGGCAAGATTATTTTGGCATTGATCAAGCATTCAACTAGCCGGGATCAAGTCAAATTTATGCAACTCGCCATTTTCACTTGGAGAGGGATCTAGATCTCTCATTTTTTCTATATAAGGAAGATTTTAGCTCCTCATTTTCAATTTTAATATTCGAATCAAAAGGCAAGCTCTTGGCTAAGGAAACTCTATGCACTTTTTTATTTTCTGAGCAATAAAGTAAAAGTCTTTGGGGATGAAAGTTATGGTGTTATTCTTCAATTTTTTATGGTAATTTTTTATAAATAAGGCTTTTAATACTCTACTAAATTAAAGTTTAACAGTTGTTATTTCATTTGTCAGTTGTGGATTAACTATTTGCATAGGTATCTTGCATAAGTATTGGGTTTATAGAAACATTTTAATTCAATTGATCTAGCCAGTATCTCTAGATCTTGAGATTTATTTTGTTATCTAACCTTTATTAATCTAACAACTCGGTCTTAAGTGTGTAGAGATCTCTCTAATATTCATATATTGGGCATGAGGGGAAGTCTTTTGTTGGACTAGTCAACTCCCAAGACATAGAAGTTGAAGAACCCATAGTTTGTGAGTCAAAGACTTATCTAATTGTTATATTTTATAGGGATTTCTTGGCCTTGGCTTATGATTATATTTATCTTCAATCTATTTTCTCAATACTATTATGCTATATCGAACAAATCATCTAACATAGATCTTGTGTTTTCATAGATATGTATATGTTGTAAATATTTTCTAACCCTTGTATCTATAATTTTTGTATATATATTTTTGGGTTTTTATTGAGGCTTCACTACAGATATGAAGAGAAAAATGGAGTTTTTCTTGGATCTATTTCTTTTGTGGGTCGATCCCACTGAATCTGAAGGAAAATTAGAAATTTTTAAAGCCATTCTCCACCTAGCTTGGACGACTAGGGTTTGAAGCATAAATTGAATTATTTTGAGAATTCATTTACCAAATTCAAGCCTTTCTCTGAGGCTGCAAGGGTTTGAAGGTCTCCAAACCCTCTAGATCGAAATTTTTTAAAAGGGTTTTTTTAACTTAATTTTTTTGCAAAGTTTTTTCTTGGAAGATTTAAATTAGGGTTTAGATTTTCGTAGCTCAAATAATTTTTTTATGAAGGTCGCTAGCGTTAGGAGGCTTGATCTCATCATCTAATGGGTTTCATTCAAAAAATTTTGGCAAGAAATCAATCTTTAACACTTAATTAAATTGCAAATTTTTTTAGGAAAGCCGCAAATTTACTGAGGCCCTTCCCTCAAGGTTAAGAGCCTATAAAGGTTGCTACATAACTCACTTCATTACTTTGGACTACTAGCAGTCCAAGTGAATACCCTTTGCTAGAAAAGTGAAAATAATAAAAATAAAAATAAAAATAAAAATTTGTGAAGAAGAATCAATTCCCATGAATTCAGCAATTAAATTTCGTCTCCTAGTAGTAACGTTCCTCCTTGGCCCTTTACATATTTTCCTCCTATTGTCAAATTTTCTTGAGCTATATTATGTTGAAATAGCAAAGTGTTTTAGGAATCTGAAGTTTTAATTTTTGGAAAGCTCAAATCTATCATCCACAAATATTAGAGGGTTTTATCCACCAACCCCTTAGATAAATTTCCTTCTCTCTTGGACGTACGACAACTTGAAGCAAAATATTTTTCTATATAAATTTCCTTCTCTCTTGGACATACGACAACTTGAAGCAAAATATTTTTCTGGAGGGGAAAGAAAATATATTATTTTGGAGGAAGTTCAATTTCCTTATTAAGGGAAATTTTCATATTTAAAACTTCGTTAAAAAACAACAAAAAAATCCCTCATTACGACTTTAAGGAAGGGCTATTTAATTTATATTTTATAAACTCATCTTCAAAGTTTTAACCCTCACCTTTATCTAAACGGGTTTTTTCTTTATAATTTTAATAAAAGACCTTTTTGTGGGAACTTGGAGTTTGTACCCCTTGGGATCCATATCCCCTCTTCTAGGAGGAACCTCTCTTGTCTTGCACTAACTCTTTCATTTTCTTGCATTATTTAGTGTAACTCACTAATCTTTTAGATCTAGTTTCATTATTTCTAACTTACATTACATAAGCACTAAATTTGATTGCCATCACTTGATCTAAGTAGCTTTGTTTACATTGAATAACATTTATTTGGCTAATAGATCTAAGTTACATATGTATTGGATTTGTGTATATCTCTCATCATTTAAACAATTGTTTGTGCCATATAATCCATATATGGTCTTAACATTCTTAAAGACACATCCTAAGTGAAGTGACATTTTTAATCTAATCAATAACTCATTTCACATAAGAGAAATTTCTATTGTGAGCACTTGACATTTCTCTAATATTCCCTTGTTTCATTGAGTAATTTTGCATGCTTCACTAATCTTGTGATTTTGGGCTTAAGGTACTTTTAATCATAAATGGATTAGCATTTATCTCTTTACAACATATTGTTTTAATTGTCTCATTGAAGCATTTGCATTAACATTTGCATCTCATTTGCATATTAGTTTAGTCTGGCATTAATTTAACTTCATCTTGCACTTGTTGATTTGTGAGCATCTCATCTTACTTGCAACATTGCATTACATTTCTCTTATATATGTCATTTGAAATTACTTGCTCATTGGCTCATGTGACATTGTTATATATTTTTTGAGCATCTCTAAAGTGTAGGTTTCATTTACATTGCAAGTTATATCTTATTGCTCATATTTCAATTGTACTAATGCTTCTATTGCAGCATTGTCGATCTTGTAGCTTGATATCATTTCTTTATTTGCAAGTATTGTAATTCATATTTGAGCATTTTTATAAGGCATTGGTCTTTCATTTTTATCTCATTAAGTGTCATTAAATCCACATTTAACATTCACATTGTTCAATAATAATATTACTTGTTAATTCATCTTAATTCAAGTTATCTTGAGAGGTGATTTCCTTACCCTGAGTCTCCTAGAACTTGTTGTTTTCAACAAGTTTTTCCTTTCTAATCATCTTTAGGGACTATCCCCCATAGCTTTTCTATGAGAGAACTTAAACAGAGTGAGTAGGGAATAGGTAACAATCCCTGCTCTGAGCGTTGTGCCATAAATATTATACCTTGTGGGGTTGGAAACTTTTCCCACATTGAGATGTACATCTTAGGCGACAATAGTGTTAATGGCTCATCTTCAGTGTTTCATTTGCAGGCTTTAACAACTGCATTATTCAAATAAAACTACCCTAACTAACCTACTCTAACCTACTCAATGGTCACAAGACTAAGTGGAGTTATGTTTCCAGTGTAACCATTGAACTAACTCCAATCTTGCAATGACAAAGAAGTTTGCAATTAGTAAGGTGGACTAGAGTGTTTCGAAATTAAAAATAAACAAGTCATGCTTACCTTGAAGATCTTCATTAAAAAACAAAGTAAGTATGACCTACCATTTTCATGAAAATTTTCAAAATATGAATCCTCAAGCCATTTCGTAATCCTGTCATAAAAATTGAGATGCAAATTATTGCTTGGTTGAAATAAATTTGCGAATGGCAAATGTATCATTTGAGGATTCATTAGAAAAATGAAATTGTTGGTTTGATCCTTCCCATTGATAAAATCATTTAGTTCAAAATGTGATGATGAGGCATGAAGATTAGATTCAATCAATGGATGACCAAGAAATGTGGGATTTTCATATTCCATAAGGAAGGGTGTGTGGTGAGAAATCAATGAAATAATGTCATCAAGTAACATACATATTTTCCTTGTGAATGATTGAAGAAAAGGAGGATCATGTTCTACTTTTTAAATATCATGTTAAATAGTTACAACACCCATACTTGACATATGTAAAGAATAAAATTGTAATGGCACCATGTAAGATAAAGTAGATAAAGGGTGATGCGCATCAACATTTGAAAAAATATCGGGATATAAAAAGTAAAAATAATTGGAGACAAGGAAATGAAAAGGTTCTCTTGAACTGTCATAGTTATGATCAATGATTATTTCCAGAGATCCCTCTTTGCTTACCTCATCATTTTACTTATGCTTACGTGATGAACTTTCAAACATTATATAGTCATCAAGATTTGCCTTATGTATGTTTGACACATCAAAAGATTCATGATCAACTTCATGGCAAGCATCTAATTATTCTTGAAAACAAGGTATGATTTGATAATTAAGATTCACAGTTTCTTCTTGAAGATGAGGATCAATATCCCTAACCCGCTCTATTAAAGAATTATAACCCTCAAAGATCATTTGCGTTATCTATGAGTTCTTTAACACTTGAATCTAAGAGTTGATTAGATGAAGAAGAAGACATATTCATTTTGATCTACAATCAAACCTTCTTCTACTACATTCCTAGTTGAAGATTGTTCAAAAGAAAGACTAGTCTACTTGTCAATAAAATTAACTTCAAATGATTTTACCCCTTGCACTTGTTTGATGGAACTTGTAGAATGTATCAATAAAGGATCCATCTCACTTTGTAAAGACTTTAATTCATTTTTTAAATGTGCCTTTTGTTTATATTATATACCATGTAAATATAAATATATGGTGTTTACATTTTATAAAGTTTCTTGATATATAATATATTACAAATGTTTAGTAATAAAGGTTTGTAATATTTATATGTACATTGCTAATATATTACTATTAATATGTAGTTTATTACTATGTTTATTTACACATTATTTACAAATAATACTAAGCTAGGTATAATAGCTTATATGGAAGTAATATATTATACCTACAAAAATATTAATATACATACACATATACATGGGAGAAAGAAAATAATGGCACGTGTAACACACATCGACCCGAGACTAGGCAACTCGAAAGAAAGAACCCATGAAAACCAAGCAATTTAGTCTTTCAAAGCACAAATGGGAATCCATCAAAGTTTCATCCATTAGAAAACTTGTCAAAGAAATGAGGGTAGTAATGCAACCAAAATCAGTGTGCAAATTCACTTAACTCCAAAAAACCAAAACTAAAACCCAAAGGATTGAAACAAAATAATGTGTTAAGACAAAATCAAACCCTAGAGGAGAAAGAAGCATAAAATCCAAACGACCAATCAAGTGCAATTTAAAAGGGGGATTTTTTTCTTAAAATTTCTAATGGGGGCTCTTCATTTGGGCTAAAATGTAGGGGAGTTGTTGGCGGGCTAACATGACCTTGGACTACTTCTCCTTTACGTATTCGTTTTTTCTAAAAAGTTTCACACCATGCATCACCTCCACTATTTGGAACACTCTATCCACATCACTTGATTCTCATGTCCCCTCGATCCATGGGTCTTTAGGCCATTTAATTGAAATTCACATCTATTCGTTGATTACCATGTCCCCCTAGTCTTTGGGTCCCCAAACCATTCTTGTAATTGAACTTCACGTACATCTAAGTGTCACAAGGCTGAGGATTAAGGCTAATTCCCAATTAGGTTAATTTAAATCATAATTAAGCAAATAATCATGAATAGCTAGGTAATCAAATAACATGCTTGTGAATCCTGCATTTGAATGTTGGTCTCTACATAGTGTAAATGCACCATCCTTGTAGAGTCATCTACCACATGAACCTTGACTGGACTGCAACCTATTCCATTTGTCATTGCTTTAGTTTGTCAAGTGTCTGCTATGTTGGTGTCTTGTTGTCACCCACATCACCACCTCTACCAGCATCTATGCTTAAACCATTATTCATAAAACAATTGGTATCATAACCTACCGCTCCCCCACTTTCTTCCCATCATTGAGTTTCTTGATGACTTTGATACTACATTTGGGCATTACGACAATCCTAACAAAACCATGAGCCTTTGGGAACCTTACCTTAAAATTCCAAACTTCGACCTTAGTTTTCTCACTACTCCTTTGGAGTTAAATCAAGTGCCAATACCATTGGAAAGGTCTCAAGCTCCTCTAGAACTTGACACAAACAATGCTTTGACATCAAGGACAACACCTTGCTCAACACTTTCACTTCAATAGGCTCCCTCTTAACTTGACAATGCATGACATCAATGACTTGGAAATGACAACAACTGCCAACATGCTCAATAATATCCTTAGGATCGACATTAATGAGAACACTTTTATCAACATTACCTTTAGCAAACACTTCCATATGATGTTTACCAAGCACATAACCTTCAACACATTTAGTGGAAGAAATAAGAGGTAAACCAAGGACATTTTAGGTAATATTTTCATTTGACCACAATTCAAGTAACCTAATCTTTCATGCCATAATTTACTTTGTTCATCATCATGAGAAACATAGGAATAAATGGGTTGAATTTAGTTGAATGAAAACCAATAAACTTATATAAACTAGAATCGTGATCAATAGGACCTAAGAAACTACTTTGAAGTTATGCTTGATATCTTTAAGAACATATTCATTGGTATGCTTCAAATATATAACCCTTTTGACATCCATGATAAATAGAAATAAAATTGATGGGCATTCCCTAAACATGAAAACATCTTCCAATATACCATTAGTAACTTTAACATTACTAGAACCTACTACTAAATGTTGTTTACTATCACCAATATAAACTTTTGTGGTGTGTGCTTTTGAGTGTCATGAGAAGGAAGAAAGAAGCATTGGAATCTACAATCCATTCCACAAAAGGAGATGATTTACTTGGTTGAACATAATAGGAATAAATACCAACCTATTGTTCATTAGAGGATTTTTTCTTAGCTTTAGTAAGATCATGTCTTTGTTTAAAGTATATATTTTCACGGTGTTTGGTTTTGCCACAATTCTTACAAGGATCAAACACTTTCTTTTTATTAGCAACATTATACGCATCATTAGAAGAGCGTTGGGGAGATCCATTAGTGTGTGAGTTGGTATTTTGTTAGCAAAATTCTTAGGATTCTTTTTATTATGTTCCATTAAATCTTTATTAGGGTTTGATTATCCTAAAGAAATTAACCTTTCTTACTCAGTGGTGAAAACTTTATAGAAATATTCAAAGTTAGGTGTCATATATCCTTTAGACATTTCAATTGCTATGTTCCCAATTTGGATGAACATATCAAATGGAGAAGGAAATTTATGCTCTACAAGAATTACTAAGACTATATAAATTTTCTTCTAATCTTTGCCACAATTATTTACTTTTTCATTAAGGCTTTTCAGTTCAGGAAGAAAGAGTTATTGCTCAACAATCAAGACCCAATACCTGCAGTGTGATTTTCAAAGCTAGTAGAAACAACATGATTAATGACCAATAAACTATGTTATGAAACAAAAACATTAACATCAATTGTCTTATAATCAAATGGAATACAAGCAATATTATCAATAGATGAGTTTGGCTACAACCATGATTAGTCTTCTTCTTAGCATTATGTAGATGATTGACTTCCAAATTAAGGTTATGTTTTCCATCCTATAGGTTTTGAAAAGTATCATAATTTTATGTCAGCCAAATCACCGAGGATTCAAGATCTTCCTTCAAAGTTTGATACTTCTTTTATAATCCTTCTTATTTTGTTTGCATCTGAGAAATAATAGACGATAAAATAATGACTTATTGATGATGTGGATCAATAGCCTTCTTTTATGGGGAATAGGTAGTAATAGCATCAATCTTGTGATATAGAGAAGATAGAGTTTTCCACACCAAAACTAGGTTATCTTCAGCTAGTATATGAGCTTGTAAATTGTCTATGATAGTTTGCCCAATGAGACCTCTTACATGTTTACAACGCTCCTCCCATACATCTAAATCTTTGGTATCGATTGATTTCTTTCTAGCACCATAGATTCTTACTCCTGAGAATATCTATCATCTTTATCTTCCATGGAAGATAGTTAGAGCAGACGATTTCAAGAACATGATCTACTTTTGAGGTTATTATGGTGAATAAACAAGAAACTAAACTTGAAAGAAAATAAAGACAAGAAGCTAAGTATTAGAAGAAAATTGTAGTAAATTGACATTTTTTTTGTTTTTACATGAAATTTGTTTCCTTATCAAAGTAACTTACCACACTAGAAATTATTGTACTCTGCAATAACTTCAACAAGTGCTTGCAACAATTATCATACTCTACAGTAACTGTAACAAATACTTATTCAGAGAACTGTAACAAATACTTACAACAAAAATATAATCTCCCCTACAATCTTGTGGATTGGATTTAAAATTACCAATGAAAAAAAAACTATGTTTAGGAACAAATTTTCAAAGTTAGCATCCAAAAGTACCAAAGAGAAAGGCCACTCTTTGAAATTTATTGCTTTAAAACCCCACTTGTGACTTCATTTCCATTAGATAATGTAGAGTTTTAGAGGTTTTGCAATAGTATTAGATATACCATCTATTACTATTACCATATATTAATTTATATTAATGAGTATCACATTTATTAATATTACCATTAATTAATATTAACAAATATACCATATCTTAATATTACTATATACTAGTCTTAATGGGTATCTCATTTATTAATATTACAATACCATTAATTAATATGGTAATAGTAATACATATATAATTAACATCCCATTAGTAATACCATATATTAAAATTCAATCGAGTAAAACTCCTCTCCATTTGTCCTCCATGACTTTATCTTCTTTATCTCTTTGGTTTATTGCAAGGCACTGAACTCTTTTCTTTAATGAAAATCTAATTTCTAAAAAAATATATATATATATCCATGTTAGAAATCATTTACCAAAAAAACACAATACAAATATTTTCATAGTGATGGAATAAGCAGAAGTCCAATACATTAGTATGTATTGGTTGCAAAATTTGGGGTCTGTGTGTGTGTTCGGTTTTTTTTTAAAATCATATATGCAATTTTCACATAAATCAAATAAGGATAAATCCAAATTCTTGTAAGCATACTTTTAACTCGCAAAGATTAATACCCATTCTCTCTCTTCAACATGCATCAATATTTGATGCTAAATCATTTTCTTCTTCTCAAGAAAAATAAAGATTTATGTTTATTTCATTGCTCATCTCAAGAAAAATAAACCTTTACATCCATGATTTAAAGTGGTTTCCTCTAGCTTGTAGAGTGTTTCAATTTGAACACCTCAGATCAACACCATTGTTCCTGGAACCATTTTGTAACGATCTTTTAAATGTTACTTCCACCTCTGCATCACTCATCTTATTTATACATATCAAATTTATAGCCAAACCTGGACCATACATAACCTTGGGATGTTTTTAATTCTTCCATCTTTAAGCATCACCATGAACCTCATTTAATTTTAATTTTCAAGACATCTCCTAATAAATCCTCACCTCCTTCATATTTTTCACATTCATAAAATGACTCCCCATGAGGAGTTATCATTAGACTAAAACTGAGGTCTAAAATGGACCTACCTAGAAAAATATTAAAATAGTAAAAGCATATACTATGTCACACCAATCATATGCCACATCAGGGTAAGTTATAGATGTTATTTAATGAAGGGTAATCAACATTGTCTCAATAATTATAGTTACCAAAAAAATGAATAGTAAAATTAAGAAAAAAATGTTAAAATAATAATAATATTTGTATCACATACCCACACAATAAATGATAATAATGGGTAACGAGGCTTTACCTTTCTCTTGCTACCCTCAACTACTAGTTGTGATGCTGCTAAGTTATATTATGAAATATTATATATTAGTTAGTTAGAATATATATATATATAAGTTACTTATACTAACATTATCTGCTATTTATAAGTTAGTTAATAATAATATTAATTTCTTTGTTATATATAGATTAATTGTATGTCAATTGAGTTTATCTTGGGTGGTTGGGAGGAGTTATTATCATCCTTTCCACTTAGGTTCAATTCTCATGAGTGATATGATTAGCTCATGTTGAGTATACATTATCTGCTATTTATAAGTTAGTTAATAATAATATTAATTTCTTTGTTATATATAGATTAATTGTATGTCAATTGAGTTTATCTTGGGTGGTTGGGAGGAGTTATTATCATCCTTTCCACTTAGGTTCAATTCTCATGAGTGATATGATTAGCTCATGTTGAGTATATTGTTGTAATGACATTTAGCCTTATTGCTAAATGGCCTTCAATCTTTATCCTTGCCTATAAGTTGGAGAATGGAGTGCTTTGTTACATGGAAAAAAAAGTTAGATTTTATTTTTTGAAGATCCATTTTAAACCTCAAATTTACTTAATAAAAAACAAAACATTTAAATTGTCAATCACATATCATAATTGAATGTATACTTGATGGTACCAATTATGCATAAATTTATTTAAAAGAAATCATCTTCAAAATAACATATTTAAGAAATAAAACTAAAACAGTAAATACGTATGTCACATTAACGTCACATGGGGTTTATAAGTCCACACTTATTGATCAGTTTCATCATCGGAAGTTTATGGAGGCCTTGAAAATTGAAAGGAGACCTATCAATAGGGATAATGATTGGAATATTAGCAGGTGTTGGATCCCTGCCTTGTCTTCCTAAGCCTCCCTTTTGATTAATTGATTCTTTTGATTTAACTTGGATTTTATATTCTTATATTTATTTTATTATCATCATTTACTTTCTATTATTATTATTTTTTATTGAGTTTATGTTAGATAATTATTTTTTAAAACATTATTTGACCTTCATTATAAAATATTACTAATAATAATTTAATCATTTACATTAATAGTATTAATCAATTCATTGTTACCATTTTTATTTTATCGTTTTTATTTATTATTTTAGTACTTAATTATATTGTAATATATTTTATTATTATATTTATAATTAAGTTTTCCACTTATCATTATTTATTTTTTCTAGACTAATAATTAACTAGTTTATCGTAGTTCTTTTAATTTCATTTGAATTTTTATTCTTATTTTGCTTCCTTTTTCGTTTTATTTTTATTCCAGAATTTTATATTTAGTTATTTGAATTTTGGTCTTTGACCTTTAGTTTGACCCATTTACTTTAATAATTAGTTTATTCTTATTTTAATCAAAAATTTGACTTTAACTTTATTAAATTATTATTTCAATAAACTTTATCCAATTTAACTTAAATTATTTCTATTATATATTAATCTATATTTGACAAGACTTAATAATAGTTAATTCTCATTTATTTATATTTAATATAATTTTGTTACTCTAAATCTAAATATTTGACTTAAGTCCATTTTAACAGTGTAAAAAATATTTTCCAAAACTAGTTGTTTTATCATAACTGTTAAAAATATTAAAGGTCTCCACATTGATTTCTCTATTTACTTTGGTGTCATGATCTGATTCTCCATCTTGTCCTGGCGATGAACTACATTAGATGACAAAAAGTTTCCTATGTGATTTTTATTGAAAGATCTCTCAACATTTATAATATGGATCACATAAGCCAAAAAGAAGAAAAAGATATAAAAATCAGTTATTTTCAACTAGAGAAAGAGAAATAATGGTGGTATGAATTTTGTTGCCACCACATTGATATCATCATGAGCAAAATGGATTGAGCTGGTGAAACTTTTAGTTAAAGAAAGTTTTTTCATCTCAAGTGACTGCATTTAGAAAATGATTTTGTTAGTGATTTAAATAATATTAATGAAATAATCATGAGCAAAATAAATTGAGTTAGTGGATTGCATTTAGAAAATGATTTTGTTAGTGATTTAAATAATATTAATGAAAATAATCATGAGCAAAATAGATTGAGTTGGTGAAACTTTTAGTTAAGAAAGCTTTTCATCCCAAATGACTATACTTAGAAAATGACTTTGTTGGTAATTTAAATGATATTAATGAAAATAATTTTAAGATTGTAATATAGTGATGTCATTTTCTAAAAAAAATCAATTAATTATTATTAGTTAAATTTTGTAAATTCAAACATTCATTTATTCTTAAATCCATAAACTTTGGAGATGTTGTAATTTGCACAACTTTATTTTATCTCAAAATTTTGTGAGATTTGATTTCACCTGAGTCAACAACAAATTCATTATTATTATTTCAACTTTATAAATTCAACCAATGCTATTTATTGTTTATATCCATAAAACTTGAGGAGATGTTAAAGATAAAATAAATTTTATAATTTTATTCTTATCGAAATTTTATGCCATTTGGATGTTTCAGTATTATATTTTTATATAAGGATATAAATATATTAATTTTAACATTTTAGGAGAACTTGCCACTGACGTATCTCTCCCCCAAAGCGCAAATATGATTTTCCAAATCCATGTAATGTCAAACCGTCAAAAGTCGAACGCTTCTGGTGGGCATGGCATGGGCATGGGTGAACATATTCTAATTCCTCATATCTCCATAAGATAATCTTTGACGTTTTGTGTCATGAAAGTGATCATAAAATTGAGGTCTTGAACTTGACCTAATACCCATGTGCATTGCACAAATTCCAATACTATCTTATAAAGAAAAAAAAATTGAAAAGAAAAAAAACAATGAAGTTTATGAGCCTTCTCTGCGCACGGTCAGTGTGCATGACTTGTGACAATGATTGCTATGGCCTTCTTACTAATTATTAAATTGTAAACATATATATGTATATACATTATAGACATGTTATATTATGTTGTCAGATATGGTCGCATCTATGTTCTATTTTTATTTTATTCAATACAAGATAATCATAAAGTTCTAGTAGAGAATTTATTGATTTGTCTAAGAGTTAA
>APFE030473088.1:0-32929 GCA_000404065.3 Pinus taeda | reverse complement strand
GTAAAGGTATTGGACTAGTGCCATTGGTCTTTTTGTTTGATGCTTTACTTTCATTCGAAGCTTTAATTCCATTCCAATTTATTGTTCAAGTTTTCTCTTTAAAATTCAAGAAGCATTTGGAAATCGCAACATACACACACATTCACTCACCTTTTTATAACTTCATCACATCACATTAGGAAGATAAGTTAGACATAAACTAAAAATGACAAAAAGAACTAGGAAAGGCTGCTTAAGTATATATTGTACACTTCACTTCATCAGCTTACGAGCACCGGGTTGACAATTTATGATAGCAATTTAGACAACACTAAATTGACCAAATAGGGCCATCACGTTTTCACACATGTATTGTAGCTATTGTAAGACTGATCTTGAAAACTTGTAATGCATGTTGCTTTAACCTGTGTTTAACACTTGAAATCATTCAATTTTTGTAATACATATATATTAATGAAAATACGTTGTATGTGCTGTTAACGATGTCTTGCCCATGTTGGTTACCTCCCCGGACATCAGACATACCTTTCACATAAAATTTCTATAAAAACTGTTGCACTCGCGCGGACTCATCCACTGAGTGTTGTACGTGTTATCTTCTCTTCTGTGTTGTGACTTCCACATCTGTGTGGAATGTTCTTCCAGAGACTGTGCACATGTTGTTGTGTTGTGTGTTCCTAATAGAGTAGGGGCTTCCTCCCAACCAACTTGGGACTCACTCCCACCCTATCCCTCTATAGTGAAAGAACCATTGACATAAGTAACACTAGAAATCACTAGGCAGGCAAACCTCACTACTCGAAGACAAAGCAAACCACTTTCCAGTGCTGACAAACAAACGTTGAGGCAAATCCTTAAGATAATGGCAATCGAGCCATCATATCAGATGGGACTCCCACAGCAAATGGTGTGAGGTCTAGTTGGGACTTCGTACTAGGGTGATCCCCTGAATGTTGGCGGGTCTAGTGTCGTAAACACTATGATGACCAGAAGTTGAAGTTGTTCCCATCCACCATTAAGGATGCAACCTTGCACTTGTTCATAGGTCTACCTGGGGATAACATTACTTCCTGGGCTCAAATGCATCAATCCTTTAACAACAAGTACATGGACTATTGTAGGTAAAAATACGCCAAAGAGGAAATATTTTGAATGACTCTTGGACTAGATGAATCCCTAGAAGACTATGAGGAAAGGTTCTAGCTTAGTTGTAAAAGGGCCAGATGCACCCTTGATCTTGAATCACTCAAGTTAGTCCTTCTTAGAGGAACTAGGAAGGACGTACTAGAAACCCTAAACATGCTATCTGGAGGATATATTTATCAACTATCCTATGACAACATCAAGACAATATTTAAAAACCATTCTACGGATGCTACGAAGAAGGGTAGGTCTAGTCAAGCTTTGGCTAGTTCCTCTTCTTCCACCACATTTATCAAGAATGAATTTGGAAACATGTTGGAGGGCTTTAAAAGTGAAATGCTGCACACCTTTTCTCTGCAAAAGGGCATCATGTAGATCAAGAGGAAACAAGAGGAAGCAGAGAGGGCCTTAGCTATGTTTTGCCCTAAATGCACTAGAAGGCACCCCAGAAATGAATGTGCATTAAATGTTATAGAGGTCTGCTCAGTCTGTGAGGAAAACCATTCCACATATAAGTGTCCTTCTTTTCATAGATTGGAAGTTGTATACCAAGGGGCAGAAGGCGGGGATGAACAACTCTGTTACATCAATCAAAGGAGGCCTCAAGTACCTCGGCCATACCAACAGGGCATGCAAAGTGCATCTTATTCCTATTACCATCCTAACCAGAATGAAACCATGCCCCCTTGGTACTCTCCTACTCATCCTTCATGGTTGACATATTCTCCTTTGCCTTATGTAGCTCAGTATCCTCCCTAACATGCCAATCAACCATTTCAGGCATATGCTTCTACACATCCTCAATGGAATACCCCATCATAAGGTTGGAGGCCTCAATTCAACCAACCACTTGCTTTACTACCTCCACCTCCATGTCAACCACAACTCATTCATCCTGCTCCACCTAAGTAATCTCAGATGCTTGCTCAACCAAATCCTAACCTGAAAAAAAGAAGGCACAACAGGTCTATAGTGGCGAGACATCTTACCCTACCTATTTTGTGGACATTCAAGAAATCAACCTCAGGTCTGGAAGAGTGTTCCTAGATAACCAACCTCCATGTCCACCTGAGGAGCTTGAAGAGGAAAAGGAAGAGAGTCTTCCTAAATCTAATCCACCTAATTTTCTTGAAAGATTGATCCATCCTAACCAACACACCCTAGAAGAGACTAAACTTTTGGGAGAATTGAAAAACTTGCATGTTAAAATCCCAATCCTCCAAGCTATCAAGGATGTTCCCATCTACAACAAGCTGATAAAAGAGAAATGCTTCAAAAATCCTGGGAGGATAAAGAAATACACCCCTACCATCAATTTCATTGTTCAATTGTCTGATCTAATCTCAGGGAGAGTGATTTTCCCAAAGTATCTAGACCCTAGAATTCTTGTGGTAGATGTCCAAATTGATGGCATCATTATTCCTCACACCTTGATTAATATTGGGGCTTCATGATAAGGAAACCATGATCAAACTAAATCTCCAAGGATCTTTGAGAAATACCATAAGAGTGTTGCAGCTTGTAGATAGGTCCACAATGGATCCTGAGGGAGTTTTTGAGGATGTAATGGTCTCTATTGATTCCTGGGAGTACCCTGCTGAATTCCTTATTCTCCAATCCAAGACCAGATTCAATGGCTATCCTCTCATCCTTGGAAGACCATGGCTAGCCACTTCTTATGCTTAAATAAGTTGCATAGCTGGGAACATTACCATTAAGAATGGGCATTTGTCCAAACAGTTGGTATTGTACCCTCCTTCTCAACCATCCCTAGAGCATGACTTACCCCTATGGTTGGAAGAGGAGGAGGAAGATGAAGTGTATCATATCACATCCGATCCAATTTGTATGTTAGATACTATTATAGGAGGGGGAACCTGATGAAGGTGACCTCATTTTCCAAATACTCAAGAACCAGCCCCCCAACACCATGCCTCTTGATGAGATTGTGAAGGAATCTGAGGGCAATCCTTGGACTGGGTTATGCCTAGTGGACCCAAGTTCTGCATATGTAAAAATTCTAGAATTTGGTCCATCTAAAACCTTGAATATCAACCCTCTCTCAGCCAATTGAGAAGAGAAGTTGTGTGACATGCTGAGAGAGAACTTAGATGCCTTTGCTTGGTACTATAAAGAAATGAAGGGAGTGCATCCTTTGGTATATACTCATCACATCTACATCAAGGAAGGATGAAAACTAGTGCACCAACCTTAGAGGAGAATGAACCCAATCCTCAAAGATATAGTAAAGGAAGAGTTGCAGAAGTTGTTGGATGTAGGGTTCATTTACCCCATATCAGATAGTGAGTGGGTTTCCCCTCTAGTGTTGCTCCCAAAGAAGAATGGAAAGTGGAGGATCTATGTGGATTACAAAGAGTTGAACAAAGCCACTAGAAAAGGCCATTTCCCTTTACCTTTCATTGATCAAGTATTGGATGGTCTTGCGGGGAAGAAGTTCTTCTCTTTCCTGGATGATTCAATGGTTATAATCAGATCTAGATCAGCCTATAGGACCAAGATAAAACTACATTCACTTGTCCTTGGGGTACCTTTGCTTATAGGGTCCTTCCTTTTGAATTATGTAATGCCCCTGCCACTTTTCAAAGGGAAGTTATGAGCATCTTTGTTGAGCTAGTCCATGAATCTATAAATATCTACATGGATGATTTCACTCCCTATGGGCGTGACTTCCTGGAGGCTCTCTATAACCTAGGGAAAGTACTAAATAAGTGCATTGAAATAAACTCTTGATTAGTCTTAAGAAGTGTGAATTCTTGATAAATACATGGATTTCCCTTGGCCATTCAATATCTCAGGAGGGAATACAAGTGGACCCAAACAAAATTGCCATCATAAAAGGGGTCCTTACTCCTCAAAAGTGGAGGGATGTTAGGATATTCTTGGGCTTGGATGGATATTATAAGAGGTTTATCAAATACTTCATCAAAGTAGCCTCACCATTGTTTGGATTGTTGGCCAAGGACTCTGAATTCTGTTGGTCAAATAATTGTGAAGAGGACTTAGAGATCTTGAAAGACAAATTAACTACTGCACCCATATTTAGAGGCCCAAATTGGGCTCTCCCTTTCCACATTCATGATGATGCATCTGACAAAGCTATAGGAGAAGATCTAGGCCAGATAAATGACAAGTTGCCTTGTGCCATTTACTTCATTAGCAAAAATTTGTCTAAGGCTGAATTGAATTACACTGTAACTGAGAAGGAACTCCTAGTTGTTGTCCACTTTTTGAACAAGTTCAGATGCTACATCACTGGATATCAAACCTTTGTGCATAATGACCATGCATCTATCAAGTACTTAATGAACAAACCTGATGTGAATGCTAGAATTATTAGATGGTTGGTTCTATTACAACAGTTTGATTTAACTATCATTGATAAGCCAGGTAAAGAAAATGTAGTTGTAGATTTTTTGTCTAGACTTGGTTTGCCTGTAGGTGAGGAAGGGATGGTTGATAATCAACTTCCAGATGAACACCTATTTTCTATTTCAGTTCTCTCTCCATGATTTGTTGACATAGCCAACTACCTAGTTGCTACAGAGTTCCCTCCAAATCTATAATCCAAGGAGAAGAGTAGAATTGTAGGGAAGAGTGCCCCCTTCACTTGGATTGTGGGCAATCTCTTCAAGCTAGGACCATATCAAATATTGAGGAGATGTGTCATGGAAGAGGAATTTTTTGACATCCTCTTAGCCTATCATGATGGGCCTTGTGGAGGTCACTTTGCTGCCAAGAGGACAAATTTAAAGGTTCTACAAGCTGGTTACTATTGGCCCACTCTCCACCAAGATGAAAGAAGATAAACCAGTCGATGTGATCAGTGCCAAAGGATGGGGAAACCTACTCCCAAGGATGAAATTCCCTTGCAACCTCAGGTGGCTTTATATCCATTTGACAAGTGGGGCATGGATTTCATTGGTCCAATTGATCCACCATTAGGGTAGAAAAAGTACATCAATGTATGCATTTATTATTTGACAAAGTGGGCTGAGACAAAGGCTGTCAAGGTAGAAATAGTGGATAAAGTGTTTGAGTTCTTAAGGGACAATGTGTTCTACAAATTTGGGTACCCCATAGACCTAGTCACCAATCAAGGAGCTCAATTCACATCACATTTGATTGAGAATTTGTTAAGGAAACATCATATCAAACACATAAAATCTATTGCCTATCATCCTCATGCCAATGGACAAGTAGAGGTCACCAATAGAGCATTAGAAGGCATCCTCACCAAGGTTGTGAGCAACAACATAAAGTATTGGAGAAACATATTAGTGGAGGCCACTTGGGCCTATAATACAACTTGGAAGACAACTATTGGGTCCATCCCTTATGACTTGGTCTATAGAAAGAAGGCTATACTCTCCATTGAGTTTGATTACAATACTTTGGGAATGGAATAAAAATTGGTTTTAGATGTTACAAAGGCACAATTACGAGATGATTCTCCATTTAAATGGTTTGGATGAATTTAAAATTCAGGCCCTCCTACACACTTAAGTTATCCAATTGCAGAAGAAGGCATGGAATCATAAGAACATGAAGGACAAGGTTTTTAAGGAAGGGGACTGGGCTTTGTTAAATGACTCTAGGTTCAAGGACTTCAAAGGAAAATTGATGACAAGGTGGTTAGGCCCATACCCGATAGAGAAATGCCAAGACAATGGACCTATTCAAATTAGGACCGTTGATGAGGAAGGGATTCCCTTGCTTGTCAGTGGCCAAAGATTGAAGGTTTAGAGAAAGCCTCTGTCTAGGGAAGAGTTCATCAACACCATTAGCCAAGAGGTGAATGTGATTGGAAGTGTCCTAACTTCCAAGCCACAAGATTCTTAGATATTGTTTGTATTTGTGAAAAAAAAGAAAAAAGAAAAAACAAGAGGCTTGAATGAAAACTTCCATGAGGCATATGAGGCCAGATCTTGGGTTGAAAACCTCCTTGAGGCAGTCTAGGAGCGAAAAAAGAAAAAAGAAAAATACAAGATCCATGGGGTGAAAAAATCCCTTGAGGTGCCCAGGGAAGACAGGCATGGTGAAAAAATATCTTGAGGCAGCCTGTGTGTCCCTTAAAAAGAGAGAGAGAAAGAGAAAAAAAAGAAAAAGAAAAGATGGATACTATGACAAGGATCTAAAACCCGTCCATTAATAATTTTTGTCATTTTGCAGGTTTTGAGGACAATGGAAAATTGTAGAGCTACATGGACAACATGCTCAAGTCCTATTGTACCTGTTTTTTGTAGGTAGTCCTTGGCTGCAGAAACTACGCCAAGAAACCAACTCAACCAGCCTTTAGGTTCAAGCTGGCCCATGAACCAGAGGGGGCTCCCTCGGTTGTTATGAGGCTTTGTTTAACAATGTTCACCTGTCATTGAACAACAACCTTTGAAGCACAATGGCCACATTTATGGTTTTAATGGGGATGGTTGGTGATTAATGATAATCCCTAATCATTATTAAAGGCCTCTCTCATAGGGTCCCTTCTAAAAGTGTCAGCTTCGAGCCTGACATAATGACTTAGCTTTTTCAAGAATTATGGTAGAAGAATGTAAGGGGATTCCTAATAATTGAGCAGTTAGACTGACTACTTAACAACTAGGGAAATTTGGATGCATGTAGAAGATTTCTATAGCCCAACAAAAACATATTCAAAGGTAACAGAAGGCCAAAGTGAAACTGATTCCAAGAGGAGTTATTTCAGACAGATAGCCTAATAAGCTAATCTCTTTTAGTGGATATCAGAAAGCATAAAGCAAAAACCAGTCAAAGAAGAGTTATCTTGGACAAACAGTCCAATAAGATAATCTATTTCTAAAGGTTATGATTTTGCAGGGAATTACAGAGAGATTAAGACTTAATCTACCTTACCTAGACCTTCCTACAATTGCTTTGAACATATGTAGAAGCAAGTTATGAAAACACCATGAAGACATACGAGAAACAAAAAATTATATCATAACTGGAGCCAAAAGGCTTTCATTAGAATTCTACAAAAGAAGCTATTACATAGTTTAAGAGCCTTGGCATCAAAAGCCAACCCATATTACTTCAATTGATGAAATATTTATACAATTTCCTCACAAAATATCTTGATAAAAATACCAAGAGCTATTACAAATATCTGAAAACTGTATTACAAAAATAGAACACAAATAAAGGTAACTAAAACCATTTTAAGAGTTCTTGTACTATCCTTGAGGATTTATGTTGATAAAGAAGAGAAATTCGAATTTGATTGCAACTCATATTTGATGAGGTGGCCTCCAAGTCACTAACTGTCTTGAGTGTTTTCCTCCCGAATTTCTGAAAAATAGGGTCCAATCGTCCCTTCGAATATCTCAATCCGAGAAAGCAGTGTGAAAAATGAGAGAGGTTTTTGTATTATAGTATCTTAAGAACAAAAACGTCCTCCATTTTCCCAAGATTCATCTCTAATTATCCATAATAGTTTCTAAACAAGAGGTGGCATAAACATGACATTGCATAGTAATAGGCTAAACATGATGAGAGTGTATCCCCCAACACCTGACACCTGTGTGAAAAGTGAGATAGGATTTTGTATTTTGGAATGTTATGAACCAAAAAATCTTCCATTTTGCAAATATTTATCTTTGTTTAGTCAAAATAACCTCTACAAAAAGGTGACTAAAACAAGAAATTTCTGGAAAACATGCCCTCAAAGATGCATTTATATCTCCCAACCCATAATAGCTGTTATAAAACTAATAGAGGTTTTTGTACAAGAGGATGTTATCAACAAAAACCTCTTTCCATTTTTGAAAATTCATTCTCAGCTGGTTTTAAATCATGTTCGAATTTACTTTATTACATTATTTAATCATGTTTAAATGCATGATTAACTAAATCAACTAGCTAATGAAACTTAATTTAAATTTTGAGGGTGCACTTACTATTTTAGACCCCATTATTATTTCTAAACTACTAAAAAATATTATATCAACGAATTTAAATTATCAAAACTAATGATGTTACAACGTTGGCTCCAATGGTGACTGCTTCCCCCCATGGGATGCAGAGAACTAGTAGACCAGTTACGTTTAGTGTTGGGCATGGAGTCATACCATAAAACCACCAACCACTGATTTTCCATCTTATGTAGAAATATAACCAATCCCCATGGATCAATGTTTCCATTTGAATACTCTGCTACTGCACACTGCAACCTACAACTGTAAAATGCAACCATATGCCTACACTAATTCAGATACTCTTTCAGATTGAAATCTGAAAACTGAAAATTTATAAAGACTGAAAATATAAGATGGTCTATCATATAATCTTCAAATCACACCACTCATAAACAATGAATACGCTGATCTACTACATACTGAAACTCATAATATCTATTCAACCCCCACACCTCTATCTTACTGAACTGAAAAACTTTATGCTCTTAAGTGTAATTTGATTTCCAATGTAACCAAGTGCAGAGTGGATTTATGACAAACCACGTTGCCAGAAGTTGAAAATATGAATAATATATATAATGTGAACATGAAATCCCATGTAAAACTTATACTCATAGGTGTACCTTAAAATCTGCATCCTCTGTAGACATTTTAGATTTCTGACCATGGCTGAGAGGGAAAGACATATACTGCTGATTGCAAGTATCAACGAACCTTGCATAGTAGTAAGGGCAGCTGAAATTTCAAAATTTTGGAATTGGTTACCCATTGGAATCACCATATGGCAAAGTGGAGTTTCCAGGTGAAAGAAATGCAACCAATAATAAATTCCTACTCCCTGTTCACCAGCAAGGAATAGATCTAATATTTATAATTCCCCAAAGAAACCTATCTTCGTTACTTTTCTCCCCGGAAACGGAACCAAATGTTGTACATGTTTCCTGTAGGCAGTCCTTGGCTACAAAAACTATTCCAGGAAACCAACTCAACCAGCCTTTAGGCTCAAGCTGGCCCTTGAACTAGAGGGGGCTTCCTCAGTTGTTACGAGGCTTTGTTTAACAATGTTCACCTGCAAAAACTACGCCATGAAGTCAAATCAACCAGCCTTTAGGTTCAAGCTGGCCCTTGAACTAGAGGGGGCTTGTGATGTAGGAAAGTGTTCCCTCTGTGGATAGAGGCAACCCCTCTAGCCATAGAGTGGGTCTAGTCACAAACAAGGACAGATCAACAATAGCTTTCCTTAAACAGTCATGGTTGGATGCCTACCTCAACCGGTGGTTGATGGAGTTCCATTGCACTGCTCCAGCTTTCACTTCCTTCTCCTCAACGAGTGATCAACTTGAAACAATGCAAAAGAAATACAATAAAGAACGTAACCAGAAAACAACAATGATCTATTTACTTACAAAGTCAAGAAGTCATGAGCTATCCAGTAAATTACATACAAGACATAGCAAAACATCATTGATTGTATTAATAATGAAATAAGAGCAAGCTTACAACCGGAGTCTTGACGTCGCAAGCCTTCTCAGAGGGATCTAGCGAGCATGTTCTTCAAGCATTCACTCTTTGAAGATGGATCTCCGAACATACAAAGTCTCTCTCTCACTCATAAGTTTTACATAAAGTAAGGGCACTTCACAACCTTCAACAAGCTATCAACACTCTCACACTTGTTCACACTCACACTAGCTATCTATCAAACCCAAAAGCACTAACAACATTACTCAATCCAAGAATTTACCAACTAGCTGATCATAGCAAAGGTGAGTTGTTTAAATAGGAGGAGTCTCCATCAAAGGTGGAAGAGAGAGCTTATCCCCAAGGAAGGTAGCACAATTGACGAAACTGCCATACCAGGGAAGGAAGGGCGACACAAACTAGGCCAACAACTAGGTCTGGAATCATCCAGAAGGCTGACTGTTGGAACAAATTTTCCCAATCTGGATCATCGCGGGTGTATAACAGATCCTTAGCGCTGACATCGCTAGTAAGCAATGTAGCAAGTCAGATCATCGCTAAAGATACCAGATAGCCTCGCAACGGGGCATGAAATCGGACCGTCGCGGGAAACAGACGTACTTCCGCACTGGCAACGTGGCTGGACTGTTTATGAGCGTCGTTCAGCGCGTATATTAAGTCCATAGTCGCGATGAGGCAGATAACTTAGGAAAAGTGGGTCAATTGGCAGCATAAGAGAGCATTTGTTCAGTATGAGCATGTTTGACTTGGACACATGACACAATAGAAGGACTGGGAGTGAAGGCAGTGAAAAATTACTGTGTAACAGATGCCCCCTAAAGTATAAAGCCCGAGAGAGTGGGAGGGGTGAAATACTTTATGAAACTGACTAGGCTGGACCATCATCTAGAAGAACTTGCAGGCGAAAGTACAACTGATATCTCTGATAGTGAAATACATGTAGTCTAGGCATGGACGCAACCATCCAAAAGACATACGAACTAGGTCTTTGGTATGGACGCAGCCATCCAGCTAATAAGACCATGATAATGATAAAGGTATGGTCGCAACCATCCATGAAGACTTAGGTATGGTCACATCCATCCATCAATGAGTCATGTAATCACGAACCAATCCATGCAGCCCGAACATGTGTAATCTGAGTTTGGGTTCTTGAACCCAACCGATCATAGTACAAATTCTAACATGCGAATAAAGGTGCTGAAGTCGAGGATGAGAGAAAGTCGCTTGATTACCGGTTGATGATGTAAACCGTTAACAAGTGTGAGAGAAACCACCAATAATGCTAATGGTTCTCAAGGTACTGTCCAGTACAATCCATGAAGTGTGAAGAATGAGCTGAAGTCGAACACTTGTGGAGTCACCCAATCGGCGACCAATGATGTAAGTTGACCATTAGGCACGAAGAACTTGCCATTGAGGCATGAAAGCTCCAAGGTACCAAAGCGGATCTCTAGATCAATCTCCTAGATAATGAGCTGATGTCGACAAGAGACGACCTGTCGTAGGAGGGCCATAATGTTTCCCCCATCAACAACACAAAACAAGGAACAAGCGGTAGATGGTGAAACAGAGTATTAGAGGAGAAAATGAGGGTGTAAACCGCAGAAGGATTATACTCTTGAACATGTCGATGACATGACTCCGGAGGGTGGTAGCACTCAGGTACCAAGGGATCAGAGGCTTAATGAAGACAACATAGATTAGATGGAATGAGGCTAAATGACAACCCAAACCCGCGAAAGGCCAAATGATGATGTATGGGTACCCCAACTCGACAAGAAGCAAAAGTGTCAATGTTCAAGAGTGACTAGCTGCCATAAACAATCAATGATGATTTCCAAATTTCCCCCCACCATTGCTAGTGAGTACCCCAATTATTTTTGAAAACAAGCTTGAAGGGGATAGCATATGCTTGTAATATAAGTTCGACCTTCGGTTGAATCCAACCTAGTAATAGTTTAACGAGCCCTAGGGGGGAGAAGCTCGTGTCTCGTCATGGTGATGAGTCCAATGTCATCAGGGTTTAATGAGTCCGACATAGGTAAAACTCAGAGTCTTTTTCATGTTTAGAGAGTTTGAAAATGACATGGAAAAGGAAACTCCAAGGGGGGTCCTTTTTCGTAAATTTGTCTCTCGAGCCCGAAAAAGTATAAAATGATACTCGAAAGAACAGCTTGACCATTACGATCAAGGAGTACTTTTCGTGATTAGTGACCTCGACTCGAAAAAGTAGAAAAGCGATTGAAACCATGTCGTTTCATGACCAATAATGAGCCTGAAACGACAAAAGCTCGGCAATCTTTTCACGTTTACACGGTCGGAAAAGAGCTTAAAGTAGACTGCCTCTCATTTTGTTTAACGAGTTGAAAGGAACAACTCGGCTATATTTTCGTCTTTTAAGTCGGAAAAGAGCGTTAAAGACGACTTTACGGACCAAGTGCACATGGAGTATGACATAACTCCACGACCTGTAGTTCTGCACAAGACACGTCAAATGTAAAACCCATTCGACATAAATGATTAATATACGCGAAAACATAGCTAGAAACCAAAACTCCAATCAACCATGCAATAAAAATGGTAAATACCCACATTCTAAAGTGAAATTTTTTAATATTTCAAAAAATTACTATAAAAAGGGGGGGTAATTCATTTGCTTTTCATATTTGCACTGTTCATTTTAACATTGGAGCATTTGGAGCACCAACCAGAGTGAATTTCTCAAGCCAATTTCGGCCTCATTCGTCGATGGTTCCCTGTGAAACTTCTACCTTGTAAATAGACTTCTTCCTGCGCTTCATTTCAATGGTCTTTTCATGCATTTTAGAATTAGGCATGTAAGTTTAGGCAGATTTTTGAGTTAGAGTCCGTCGCTCAATCATCGCGGGTATGCCGCTCGGGTCCGCGCTGACCGAGTGCAATTTACACGTAACATTTTCCGATCATCGCGAGAATATGCTGTATTCTTGCGATGACTGTGAGAAAAATGAACTGTCAACTTCGCGTCATCAAGACTGTTTTAAAAATAGTCGCGATGGCGACGCAAAACTAATTTTTTGTGCAAATTATGGATTGAAGTTCTAATTCATTTGTTCTCGTCATGCAGGGCATCATGTCATTTGTTTGGCAGGAACGAACTCATGATGTTAACAATGAGGAAGATTTTGCTGATGCTAGGTGTCGAAGGCCTTACGTGCATGCGGGTTACTAAAATTCTTCCTGACTTCGCACCTTTGGTCTCAACCCGATCTACTAGAGTTGATAATCCGTGCATGGAACCCAATAGACGGGAAATTCATAATCCGAGGCCGAGACATCGATTTCGATGTGACAGACATTTATTTTTTGACCGGATTGTCCCGTCGTGGTGAGAGGCCGATCCTAGAGGGCCAACGCCCCAGGGGTGAATATTTAGAGATGCTAATGGCACGAGTGTGCCCCCGAGCACCCAAAACAAAGAGTGAGAAGGTGGCAATTCCAACAGTGGAAGATGTGGTTCTTCGTGTAGTTCTCTTTATGGTAACAAGGGTAGTGGGCTCCCAAGCCCAACACAAGGCATCGAAGACCCAACTCCGGTTGGCTCTCGAGTGCCTTAATCTGACCATGTTCAACTAGGTGGAAATAGTGACGGCCAACATGAAGAGACAACTTACCAACTGTCGTCGAGGCGAGACGAAATAGTTTCGCTATGGGTCCATCTTGATCCCGCTCATGCTAGAGTGGGTTTCGGCACTGCAGTTTCAAGATATGGACTTGGACACGCCCAGAACGCGAGAGACTAGGATCACACGGTGGGCCCATGTTATGCCACGAGGAGGTGGCAGACGCCCAGTGTCATGGGGGATACTGTTCTGTGAGTGGTTGGAGTGCCAGACAATCTTTGTTGAGGACTGGCCATATGTTGGGATGGACTTTGTCGAGATCCCAACATGCAGCTGCCCCCTGGCGAGCAATGGGATGAAGGCGGTAAAGCACTTGATCACACTATTTTTTGTACTTTATTTTTATGATGTTTTTTGGGTTTTTTCATGCATATGTCCTAATGAGGTACTCTATGGTATTTGCAGATGTGGGACCAGTGAGGCCTGTAGGACTGGCTCCAGAGGCGCGGAGGGACCCACAGGGTATCAGACAGCTAGCCTTAGCTCCTCCAGCTTGTGATTCGATAGAGACAGTGGCCCAGAATCTCGAGGGTCTGACGGCGGGGATCCTTGATTACATGAGGATCGAGGAGGTCCCCATAGAGTTCCAGATTCACACAGCAGGGGTGATACCTAGGGTGCACTGACTGTTGAGATGAGTTGCATGAGTGGTGGTATGCTATAGGGAGAATAACCCACCACAGTAGACACCTAGGATTTATTTCCTGCTGATTTTTTGAAAGACATGTGTCTCGGATGTATGGAGAACACAAACTCTATTTGGACATATACATTTATTTTTTGAGTGTCTCGGTGCACCATACGAGATATATATAGATATATATAATATATATATATATATATATATAATAGATATGTATATATATATCATATATGTATATATGTAATAAATATATACAATATATATATAATATATAAGATATATATATATACATATATGAATCTATATATATATTCATATATATAATAGTACAACATAATGCATAAATCTATATAACATATATAATATATATATAAACATATATGTAAATATATAATAATATATACAATATATATATATATAAATATATACATATATACATATATATATTATATTTAATTATAACATATATAAATATAATATAATAAATATAGATATATATATATAGTTCATTATTGTGTTTTTGAATGCTTCTATATGCTGTTTTGATTACATGTTACGTAAATGTCTGTCTAATACATGGTTGGCTAATGCATCAGTTAACGTGTTTAATTGTCTTGGAATGTGTTGATATGTAATAAAATCAAAATTCCTTTCTAACAATTTAACACGTAAATACAACCTTAAAATCTGATGATCTCTGATGGAATAATTCCCATTAAGATGGTGGACAACAAGCTGAGAGTCCAGATTCACAACCAATGCACGAATGTCGAGGTTAATAGCCTCGGTCAATAATTAAATAACAACACTATATTCAGCGACATTGTTTGTGGTACAACCTAGACAAACACCTTGAAGGTCTACTAAATCACCATGAGGATCATAGATCATCCATGCCGCAGAAGACAGGTTGCATGTACTACGGCCGACACCATCAGCGAAACCAACATAAGGTGTACCAGACATCTGCATGAAGCAAAATACACAATAAGTAGCAATTATGCCTACACACCAAGCCAAAACATCAAAACACACACACACACAACACGCCTGCTGAGAACACATGTATGTACAAATTAGAGTGCATGGGGTTCATGCATAATATTTTTTCAGATAAAGCCCATTTTGGGGCTTATCTAGAGGGTTCCCTTCATAATCAATCAGCTCATAGGCCCCTTTTTGCAAAACTCACTTTACAATATAAGGCCCGTGCCACATGGGCTCGAATTTGCCTACCCCCAGCTTATCATTCGCTTGATCATAAAGCAGGACTAAATCTCCTTCAACAAAAGAACAAGGATGGATAGTATGATCGAAGTGAGTTTTCACTCTCTTCTTCTGTGCTTCAATAGCTAGAGAGGCTAGTCGACGAGTCTTGTCTAGTCGCTCTAGATAAAGAAGGCGTTCTTCTACCGGAGTAGTGTTAGGGAGTAATTCAATGGCTAATTTCAGAGAAGGTATCTCACACTCAATGGGAAGGGTAGCCTCCAAATCGTAAACCAATTGGAATGGGGTGAGTCTGGTGGCATCCTTCAGTGACGTTCGGTAGGCCCATAAGGCGGAGGATAGCATCAAATTCCAGTTGGACTTGTGCATGCCAACGGTGCGTTGAAGCATCGTAACTAGAACTTTGTTGACAGCTTCCACTTGGCCATTGGCCTGAGGATAGTACGGTGTTGAGCTATCATGCTGCAGGCCCAACTGGTTTGTTAACTCAATCATCATATGATTATGGAAATGTTTTTCGTGATTAGTGATGATAGCTTGAGGGACTCCGAATCATGAAATAACATGATTGAACAAAAATTGCGCTGCTATGTGACCGTCTTTGTATAGTGTAGGCATCACCTCGGCCCATTTTGTGAAATAATCAACGGAAATGATGATATACCCATGCCCCCCAGCCGAGCGAGGGTTACAGGTCATATAATCAATGCCCCATTTGGAAAAAGGGCCGACAGTAACAACAGGATGCAATGGAGCAGGAGGCGCGCCCATTTTCCATTGGTAGATTTGGCACTCATGACAAGAGCGGACGGCAAGAATGCAATCCTTGAAGATAGAGGGCCAAAAATAACCAGCACAGAGAATTTGAGCAGTGGCATACCTGGACATGTGACCACCACAGGTGCCAGAATGGCAGTCATTTAGAACTCGTTCAGCTTCCTCGAGTGTTAAACATCAGCGGAGAACAGAGTCGGCGCTGAGTCGGTACAGGGCATCCCCAGTAATGCGATAAGGTTGAGAATGATGGTGAATGCGTCGACGAGCATCCTTGGACAAATCAGGATGAAAGGAGGACGTCTGAAGATAGACAATAATGTCCTTGTACCAAGGATCGAGGGTACTAATCAAGAACAGAGTTTCATCCAGAATATGGTCTTCTAACCGAGAGGGCACAATAGCAGACAATAGAGAGCAAAGCAACTCAGCGAAGCCAAGGGACTTCTTGGACTTGGCGGTGGTGAAATCCAAGTCGAAGCCTTGGAGGATGAAAATCAATTTTGAGTATTTTCTCCCCAGTAACTGACGTGACAAAATGTACGTCATCGGGTTGCAATCAGAAATCACTGTTGTGGTACACAATAGTATATAATGGCAGAAATGTTGGACGCCACAGACAGCGGCCAACACCAACTTCTCGACATGGGCATAGTGAGTTTCCGTATCATGTAAATTGCAGCTGAGATAATAAATGACATGCTCAGTACCATCATCGTCATCTTGAACTAGAACCATGTCGATGGTGGTATCAGCAGCAACTAAGTAAAGAGTGTAGTCCCAGTGATAATCAGGGGGACGTAATAAAGGAGAAGAAACAAGGAGAGCCTTGAGGTTCTTGAATGACTCTTGTGCAGCAGTATCCCATTGGAAAGGGGTGTCGCGTTTTAATAACCACATATAGCCTTTAGCCACTTCGGCATAATTCAGAATGAATCGTCGTAAAAAAATTGCTTTTCCCTGTAAACTCTGCAATTGTTGCAAAGAAGTAGGGGGAGGAAGATTCAGGATGGCTTCAACTTTAAGAGGATCCAAATGGATACCCTCTCGGGAGATGATGAACCCAAGAAGTTTGCCTGACTCGACGCAGAAGACACACTTATGCGGATTGAGCTGGATATGATAGTGTCTACAACGGAGAAAAATTTCGCGAAGGTGGGTCGGATGGTCTTGGCGTTTTACTGAATGAGCCGGAAGGTCATCCAGGTAAGGTTGCACAATGTGTTGAACATCATGAAACACGTAAGACATTGTGTGTTGGAAGGTGGCACCGACATTTTTTAAGTTAAAAGGGAGCTTCTTATAAGCGAAAGTGCCCCACGGATAGATAAAGGCAGTCTTGTGTTGATCGACAGGGGCAATATTAATCTGGTTATAACCAGAAAAGCCGTCCATGAATGAGTATATTTCACTCCCGGCACACTCATCAATGAGCTGGTCAATGAAGGGTGTAGGGAAGTTATCTTTAGGATAGGCTCGATTAATATCACGGTAATCAACACATACCCTGATAGTGCCCTATTTTTTAGTGACAGGGACAATATTAGAGACCCAATCTGTGAGTGGGAAGGGGTAAATAAAACCAGCCTTAAGAAGCTTTTCAACTTCCGCCTTAATCGCTGTAGCCTTTCGAGGGTGCATAGGGCGTAGACGCTGTCAAATAGGTTTAGCACCTGGATAGGTAGGTATCTCATGCACCACGATGCTAGGATCGATGCCGCGCATCTCTTCATAAGACCAGGCAAACACATCACAGAATTCGTGAAAAAGACCTGTATAAAGTTGAATCTCCTCCGGAGTACAAGTTACTCCAACATGGATGTGCTCGACAATCCCTAGTTTAACAGAGATGTCAATGGGCTAAGTTTGTGTGATGTTTCCCATATTCCCTTTAGAAGACACTTGATGGATCTGAATAGGTGTTTGAAGAGGTTGAGAGGGGAAACAAGAAGCAAATCGCTGGAGACAAGTAAGCATTTCCCGATGGGTAGGGAGAAACGAGTAACGATGGTGATGGTCAAGCCAAGGGGGTTCCTCGAAAGACATAGTCTCAATGATCACTTCATCAGAAGGAAAAAGTTCCTGTAATGGGTCTAAAGAAGCGCTATCTCCAAGCCAAGGGGACTGCATGTGCGAGTCGAGAGCTCTTCTCAAAGGAGCAGATTCAGAGGATGGAGCCGATGCATAAACAATTTCAACATAGTTGAGCTTGGCAGGACTCAACGGCATCTCATCGCCCCATGATTCTATCTGATCAGGAGGAGGAAGAACCCATGGATCAGCGCGAACAAAAATCATATTAATGGGGGTGACGTTGGGAGGTGGGAGTAAAAAAACACCCATAAGGGCAGAATCTTTAAAGAGTCCAGCACCCACACTCTCAAAAGGAACTGAGGAATGCTCCACAAACAACACGTTGCCATCGGAGGAAGAGGCGAAGAAGGAGAGCTAGTCCACCGTGACGATCTTCCCCTTATGAGGGAAACAAATGACACGGAATAGAGATGAGGTCACGGCTCACATGGCATACGTCCAACTTTGTCCTAAAAGGAGGTTGTAAGTTAACTTTGCATCGACAACTTTGACCTCTACTTTGATCGTCTTTCTTTCCAATGCAATGGGCAAGCTTTGGAGTATACCACAAGGACGAGACTCTCTCCCATCAAAGGCTTCCAAGGTCGTAGGAGACTAGCTCAGAGTCGGAGAACCAATAGCCTTCCAACATGCAACAGACATTATGCAAGTAGAAGCACCTTCATCAATGACGGTACGATGAATCATTTTAGAGTTGATGATGACCTGAATAAGGAAGGAAATTGGTGAGGCAGTCTCCATATATGGCTGTCCAGGTCAAAAGTAATCAAATCTGAGTCGACCGAGTCAATGCCACCAATGGCCAATAGCAAAGAATTCCTCTGAGAGGGGCGGCTCAGGAGAACTTCTAATGCAGACATAGCTGACAGAGCTTGGGCTAAGTCCTCAACGATGCTGTAGTGCTGAGCAACACGAGCATTGGGGTTGTATGAAGATTTCTAGAATACGCCTTTAGGAGGAGGTCGAATGACCATTTCAGTGCTAGTTCGCTCGATATGAAGGGGACGAGAACTGGACGGAGGAGCACTAGAGGGGACCTCAGGCTCCTTCCCGGTAGGTGATGGATACTCTTTTGCCCTAGTACTAATGTGGACGGGAATCATCCTAGCCATAAATACCTGAGAACAAAAGGGAGACGAGGATTGAGATGGGTCAGCCACCATTTGAGTTTGTTACGAGGGAAAAGGCTCTTTGAGCACGACAGGAGTTCCAGGGGCACCTTTCAACAAATGACTAACTTCAGACTGCCTTGGGCAGTCTTTGGTATAGTGATCCTCATCATAGATAAGGCAAGGATACTTAGGCTTGCATTTGGCACCTTCCTCGGGTGGACGTTTAGGGGAATCCTGCTTTGGCTGTTCAGTTTTATTCTTTCCTTTTCCCTTCTTTTTCCCTTTCGAGGCTTTGTTTGCTGTGGTGGACTGGATGACATTCACCTCAGAAGTATTACTAGCATTGGATATGGCCTGAGAAGTATTTTCAGTTGAGGCATTTGACTTTTGCTTCCCAGGTTTTGCGAAAGATTTCTTAGAGGGCGGATTGATAGAACCGATGACATTGTCAACAGAAGGTGTTGTCAGAGCTTTGGAAGTTCTGGGCCCTAGAGCATCAGGCAAATAATCATATAACGTACCGGACTAGGAGTAAACCAAGTCAAGGTACTGAGCACGCGCAATAGCTTGCTCTTCAGTTACACATGCCCCCATAGCAATGTCCCGAGCTATCGGACCGAAAAATGAAGTTGTAAACCAATCAGTGAGAAGCTGATCGGGAATCCAAAAATTAATCAAACGGAGACGTTGGCTACATTCATGAATATGATTAGAGATATGTGTGGCCGTAGTCTATTTTAAGGATGTCAGGAGATGTGTGCCCATTTCATATCGAATCGGCAACTGAAAATGAGTTAAAAATGCCATAACTAACGAGTTAAAATCCTGAAAAGATCTGCGAGCTAACTCAATATACCACTTAGTAGTAGAGCCAGTGAGAGTCCGTTGAAAAAGGCGAAGGAATATTGAATCATCAAGCCATGAGTTTGACGAGCACCATAGATGATACGTCATAACATGAGCCTGGGGATCTTCTCCAGCTTTACCATCAAACTTGGGACAATCATCTGGAATTTTAGTTGGAACCAACAACCAATACGGATTATGAAGAATGGGATCATTTGTCAGTTTGGACACGTCCAGTAATTCCAACATCACTAAAAATGGTAACTGAGGATTAAAGGACATCTAGGGCCGTGGGTAGGAGGTAGTACCATAGTTCCACCCAGCTGTTTGTTACCCCCATTGGTTTTGTTCGGATGGATTTGGCCCATAAGGGTTTTGTCCATAGGAATTTTTCCCGTAGGGGTTATAACTGTAACTGGACGGTTGACCCTGGATTTGCCCCCTAGCACTCCACTGTTTAGCAACCTGGCCTGCAGGAACAACATAAGGTTGCTAGAAATTCTGATAAGGATTTACTTGCAGTTGTTGATAATTTTGATATGGGGCAAATTGGGCTTGCCCTTGGGATTGCTGGGTACCATAAGGCGGCTAGGCTCCAAACTGGGCCTAGTAGCCAGGCTGGGTTTGATAAGCAGGTTGAGATTGGGATCCAACCTGAGTTTGAGGACCGGATTGGGTCTAGAGCCCAGACTGGGGCTAAAAACTAGGTGACACTTGAGAAGAAACCATCATTTGAGTGCCCAGTTGAGCAGGCCTAGACGACTGTCCTTGAGAAAACTGAGGCTGAGCCATCTGGCTAGAAGGTTGACCTAGCTGAGATTGAGGTTGACCCACTTGCCTAGAAGGTTAAGCTTGTTGGGTAGTGGTTTGTCCTTGCACAACTGAGGGTTGTCCTGATGGGCCAGATGGCTGAGCAGACTGGACAGTTGGTTGGCCTAGTTGATTTTGGGGCTGACCCATTTGCCTAGATGGTTTACTAGGCTGGATAGTGGGTTGGCCTTATGTTGTGCTATGCAACAACCCCCGATTTCATAAAATTTTACTTTCAAAATTATAATATGAAATGGGTCCCTTTTTAAATTGGTATCAACTTATCCTTCCTCAAAAGGTCTGGAAGCAAACAAAATATTATAAAACCTTTTGAGTTAATATATAATCAGTCTTATAATAAAAAATGAATAATTCTTTATTATTGCGATAAAGCGATCGCAAGATCGCATATCGCAATAACAAAGGATGCATAACAAAGGACCCATTGGTTTTCCCCGATGCGACAAGCGCAAATAACCATCGGCTATCGGGAAAATAAGCAATCATAACAAAAGGCCCCTCTCCTTACTCCGATGCGATATCGCTATAGGCGATCGGGGAGTGCGATATGAATACAACGAAAAGTCTTCTCCTAAAAGCTCCCGATGCGAATTAGAGATATCGCTATCGACGATCGGGGATTCCACAATAACATAAATGAAACTACTCAAGCTTTCCTCCGATCCCTGATTGCGATAAAGCCAAGCGCAACTTTCAAAAAGGATTGATATGGCGTGGGTATATTGTATTAATTATTATTAAAAGCGTTTCTCTTCCCGATAGTGATTCACTTGCACCCAACCGCCAAAAAATCAAATACACGCTTAAATGGACTGTTTGACAAATAAAGGATATGATGAGCTTTTAAATGATTGACAGGTTTAAACGGCCAATTAATGGAGCAGTTATGCCAAAATCTCCTCAGAGATTGTATCCGCGGGAGCCTTATGTTAATCCTACATTATTCATTGATTGGCATAATTCTTTCATACTTGGTTTCGCCATCGATTCTTCGCATTACGTTCATTTTATCTCTTGTGCAGAGCTTCTCCGCAGTAGCGAATTCAGGCCAAATGGGGAAGAAATCTAAGAAATTTGGAATAGCTTCAACCTCTGTGGTAACAGGACAACATGCTGCCGATCCGGGACCAAGTAAAAAAGGATTAATCTTAGATACCACATGTCTTGGTCTCGGTAATACTACTTGGCAGAGCATCTACAACCTGGTCGAAGCCGAAGAACCTCAGAAAACATCGATACAAGCTACAATAGGCTTGAACCGGAAATCTGATGCTACTCTAAAGGATTTGGCTGATTCCTACCTACACATGATAGCGGCTCAAGAGCAAATTATTCCATATACAGATGTGGTGAGATGGGCCGTTGAAGAAATTCTAATTACGAACAGAACATTCTGCACTATTGATGGGAGAGTATTCGGTTCGTTTCAGCCCAATGATTTGAGACAAATGTACCATTTGCCCGAACTAGAGAAGAAGTATAACAAAGCATTTCTAGAAAAGTTCAGAGATGAAAATGAAACTGAGTCAACGCCTATACGGGAATGGAGGCAGAACCCGGCGAAACACAAACATGAGTCTTCGGGTAAATTACTATCGGCCAAAACATTGAAGCAATCATGTTACCAAGAGCTAGAAAAGAATGGGAGATTGATCACAAGGATTAAAAGTTTAACTTGGGACACCTATTGGTTGTTCCTAGTAGAACCATACAGCCAGAGAGCCGCCCTCAAGTGCTTAACGGATGCAATCGGGTGTATCATTCCCGATATACACGATGCCACCTATTTTGCTCAAATCAATTCTCGTCTCAGCCGCCCTCAAGAAGTGGAACCAATGCTGGCGATATGCCAACTCAGGTCAAAAGGCAAATAGCCAGAGTGATGAATCATGCTGCTGACTACCAGATTGATGTGGGGGAGATATTCAAGATCGAGTTATACCAATTTAGTAGCATTTTAATTTTGTAGTTTGTTAGTTTAATTTAGTATTTATAGACCCTTTCATGTATTTAGAAAGGGTCGTAAGTTTTTGTATATGACTTAAGTCTGAAGTTGCACTATTGTACTTCAGGCATATTCTTTTATGAAAACTGGACCAATTATTCCAATTTTGACGACGAAGCTTTTATGTGGATGTGCACTACTGCCTTTATTTAAAAGTATTTCTGATTCAGAAGAAGGAATTCGAATTGCGATTGACGTTGGGAGTGATTTGTAGCTCATATGTTACTATTATCTATGTCTGAATTCATTCTTTTTATGTGAACTGTTATTTGATCATTCTTGCTATTATTGAATATATGCATGTGTTTTAACAACAATATTTATACTTTCCACTACTGGATGTTTACAGTTTGCTATTCTTCTAATCATACATGTATCAGTAATATAAAAAGAGAAGTGTAACAATGTTTTATCAATTACTTCATTCAACTATTTGAATGAAGCAATTATTACTTAAATGAATGTCTTTGTTTATTGAATAGTGTCATCTATATGCCTATTGACGAACACAGATCATTAAACGTTGCACTTAAGAATAGAAGCTTCCCGGGATAGAATAGTCATTTGTGTTTTCGCTTATATATTAAGTCCACCATTCATTATCACTTATTAGAAAACCAATCACTCATCCACCCCTTTTATTCATTACTGGGAAACTAGTCCCATTATATCCAGTCGGAGCCACCATCCCAAATGGAAAAGGAGTTGTATTAAGGTCTGGACCGGGTGGTTATCCCCTGATGTTGATGCAACAATTTTCGGGGCATCAACATTTTTGGCAGTAGAAGGAGGGCCATCAACTATGAATGGCAAGTAAATCAAAACCTACAGACCATTCTCAGAGTAAATCACCCTCCACCTCACCTCGGACCTCCCGTTTGCATTCTGAAACACCAGTGTCCAGATGAGAAGAAGAGGGATCAACTACCACTGTTCAACCCCATCATACTTCAGAACGTTTAAGTTCGGAGTCCCCTGAAGTTCAGTCTATCATCCAGAAACTTCAAGGCTTTTCCATATCACCTCAGAGATCTGAAGTATCTCAAGGCAGTGAGACTTCGCAATTCCATCTTCCTCATCCTCTCACCAGACTTCAAAGCGAAAAACTCGGCATTGAACCAGCTGAGTTGCCTTTACCCCAAAGGAAAAAGGCTAAAAAGAACACTAAAGGTTCTGGTAGTGAGACCTTTTCTCCATCATCTTCCATCTCATCATCTCCAGTGCGAAGTCAAACATCCACTTCCCCTTTACATATTATTATTCACCAGGGATCACCACCTTCAACATCACAACCTATTCAGTCTTCAATACCACCTCCTCCCCAAGCACCTGGAACACCACCGACAATTGTTGGTACTCCCAAGATGGCTCAGAATCCATAGAACAGTCCTGGTGCAGTCACTATGCCTGCACCATTACATCCATTACCTGATTATCCTAAGAAGTGGTTACCAAAGTTTAATCCAGACGCTGGAACATTAGCTGAGGAACACATAAATAATTTCATGTTGTTAGTTAATCTAAAAGGAGTAACAAAAGAAGATGTTGTAGTTAGGATTTTCCCCTACACGTTACAAGGATCAGCTGGGTCTTGGTATTTTTCCTTGCCCTCTGGATCCATTACCAGTTGGAATATCTTTCAGGAGCAATTTCTTACCAAATATGGCGATGATAGATCCTTGGCCACACTGATTAATGATCTTTCAAATCTAAGGATTGAATCTAGAGAACCAATTAAGGAGTTTAACTCCAGATTCAATAAGCTCTTGAATAAAATCCCCACCGATTCCAAGCCAAGTGAACAAATTAGAAGCAAGTGGTACATCACAACCTTACCTTCAAATATAGCCATTTTTGTAGATAGGGCTGGGAAACCAACTTTGGTCGAAAACATGAAAGAAGCCCTCGCTGTGGAAAAATGTATTATCGCTTTGGAAAAGAAAGCTGCTCTCGAAGATAGGAAATCCAAAAGAGTTTCTTTCAAGGATGATTCAAAGAAGAAAATCACCAAAGATCCATACGATATTGAGGGTCTACAAAAGGTCCTCAAAACAATGTCAAATGAAATGGTTGAAATTAAAAAGAAAGTAGCAGAAACTTCAACAAAGAAACCATATAGGAATTTTAAGAAACCTGAGTCAAAACCACCAAACGTTATATCTAATGCAGATTCAGACCCTGAGGAAGAAGAAGAAGATGAAACAATTTCACCATCCGATGAATTTGAAGAAGAGGAAGTTGTTGAATTCCATGGAATGTGGGACTTCATATTTCCTAACTCCGACACCGAAACTGAACAAGAAGCTTTTCCTGTGACTACTACGAGCAAAAGTGTCCCTGAAGCTATCCAGGCAAGTTTAAAGAAAAGGAGTGCAGGTACTAATACTACAAAGGAAAAGGTACCCACAAAGAAGCCGACTGTAACAATGCCTCAAAACCAACCATCATCCTCAAATATACCTTCAACATCCAAGACGTTGGTAGTATCAGATTCAATGGATTACACTATTGTTGATGACATGAATAAGACTAAGGCAAACATCACCATGTTTGAACTTAGCAAATTAAAACATCACCAGAAATTGCTTCTTAAGGAACTAAATGCAGTTCCTTCTTCGCCTCTTCCTAGTGCTAAGGCTACAAATGATTCAGGACAACTACCTTCTGGTAGAGTTGAGGCTACTAATATGATTCTAATTGGAGATAGATCAAATTCCCATACCCCCCCTTTCCTCTTAACCTACGAAATCTACAATCAAAATCTACACAACTGTTTGATTGACTCAGGGGCATCCTCTAATATAATGCCAGCTTCAATTTGTTCTAAACTAAACATAGAACCCCAAAAGTCTTCAATCCACATTGTGCAGTTAGATAGAACCAAAGTCCAAGTCTTAGGGGAGATAAACTTTGTAACTATCATGTTATCGGCTGATCCATGAGTAGTTCAAACAATTGATATCTTAATCGCTGATATACTTGAGTTTTATGGTTTAATCTTGAGCAGGGATTGGTCTGAGAAGCTCCATGGGTATATTTCTACCGATTGGTCTCATACGTGGCTACCCTATAAGGGAAAGCCAAATCAAATAAAAATCAATCAGGAGAAACACATGACCCATACTGTCATAGAATTCGAACAGGAGAATCAACCAATTGCATTTAACAATAATATTTTGAGAAATTACTCTTCTAAATCATTCTTTGGCAATTATATTTCCCAACCATCTCCTTTCTCAGTAAACAATTTCACATCCCAAATCGAAAATTTTTCACAAACCGATAGATCAAGATGTGTTAATATTGCTGAGAATACTGTAAATAAAATTGTTGATAATTCTTTATTTTGGTCTTTATATTTTGATGGTTCTAAATCCAGTGAAGGATCAGGAGCAGGGTGTATTTTAGTCAGCCCTGAGGGAGAAAAAACAATGCTTTCTTGTAGGTTATAATTTGAATGCACGAATAATACGACTGAGTATGAGGCCTTGGTGCAAGGACTATATAAAGCTATTGGCCTGAAAGTTCAATATTTGAAAGTGTTTGGCGATTCCGAGATTGTCATAAAACAAGTTCGAAATACAATCCATTGTCTCTCTAATCACCTCAAGCACTATAAATCTTTAGTCCAGGAACTTATATCTCATTTTTTAGCATTCAATATTTCACCTATTCCCAGATCCCAGAATGTAGCAGCTGACTTGTTAGCCAATGTTGCTTCTAAACTCCTACCTTTCGAAGATTATAGCCCAAATAGATTTTCAGTAGAGTTGATTTTTAGACCATCGATTCCTGACAAAGTTACCAATTAGCGAGTGTTCAATCACGATGAAGACATCTTACGTTCCTTGACTTCCGACAAGTCCTACAATGATTAGATCATTGATGAAAGAGATCATGATCTTTAGATGAAAGAAAAGCACGAGGAAAACTCAATACCAAAACCTGTGGTTAAACTTGAAGATCTCTACGACATTAAAGATAGGATTAAATAGCTAACCAATTCAAAACTCCAAAGTTCTACCTTAATATTTGAATTGATAAATCTCGGTACTGAGCAGAAGCCTCAAAATATCAATTTAGGACTATGACTTTCTATGGAAGAAAGGATAACATTTATTAAATTATTAAGAAAAAATAAACATGTCTTCGCTTGGAAGTATGATGACTTAAAAACATACGATACATCAATCATCCAACATACCATTCCAATGCTTTATGAACAAAAACCAGTGCAACAAAATTTGAGGAAAATACATCCGAACTTAGAGAGTCAGATAAAATCAGAACTCAATAAACTCTCGAAAGCTAAGATTATTTTTCCTGTTCGGCACTCAAATTGGGTTTCCAATATGGTGCCCGTTAGGAAGAAAAATGGCGACATCAGGATTTGTATAGATTTCAGAAATCTGAATAAGGCAAGTCAAAAAGATAATTTCCCATTACGTACCATGGAGCAGATACTCCATTCAGTAGCAGGTTCTGAGCTAATGTCCTTTCTAGATGGTTTTTCAGGATACAACCAAATTTTGGTCCATCCTGATGACAGACTCAAAACTACCTTCAGAACAAAATGGGGAACTTATGCCTATCAGAAAATGCCTTTTGGACTTATTAACGTAGGAGATACATTCCAAAGAGCAATGGATATAGCCTTCAAAGGATTGATCAACAAAACAATAGTTGTCTATTTAGACGACATTACTGTATTTTCCAAGAAGAGATCCAACCATTTATATGATTTGAATCAAATCTTTGAACGCTGTAGAAGGTATGGTATTTCACTTAATCTCAAAAAATCCTTCTTTGCTCTAAATCAAGGAAAGCTCTTGGGCTTTATCGTTTCCAAAGATGGTATTTATATTGATCCCGATAGGATTAAAGAGATTTCTGAAATCCCATTTCCTCATAACAAAAAATCCATGCAGTCATTTTTAGGTCAAATCAACTTTGTCAAAAGATTTGTTCCCGATTTTTCTCACATCATTTTACCATTACAAACCATGATTAAGAAAATTTCAGTGTTTAGATGGGGATCTGCGGAAAAGGAAACATTTGATTTAATCAAACAATCAATAATTAATGCCCCTGCTTTAAACACCTAGTTTTTCTAATCATTTCATATTGTATACTATTGCTTCCGATTCATCTTATGCAGTGGTACTCACTCAGATTAATGATCACAACTTGGAAACACCGATTTCATTTTTTAGTTCAAATTTTCAAGGTGCAGAACTAAATTATTCCCAAGTTGAAAAACAAGACTTTGCTGTGTATAAAGCTATCAAACATTACAGACCCTTCCTTTTAAAAGCCCATACAAAAGTTATAGTTCCTTTTTCTGCAGTAAGGCAATTACTGATCCAAAGGGAATTAGGTGAGAAAAGGGCAAATTGGGTTACAACACTTCAAGAATATGAGTTGGAAATCAAGCCAACAAAGATTGTTAGAGGCCAAGGTTTTTGCAGGTTATTAGCAGGAGAATCCAACATTCAAGAATCAAGTGATACAGAACATATTGAAGAAATCAACCAGATAAGTATCACCAATTCTGAATCCTAATATGCCGATTTGATCTTTTATTTGAAAAATGGATATGCACCTCCTAATCTCTCTTATAAAAACAAACGGGCCATTAGATTAAAGGCAAAAAACTTCATAATCATTGATGATGTACTTTTCAGGCAAAATTATGATTCAGTTTTATTAAGATGCCTAGAAAAACCTGAAGCACAAAAGGTTTTGTAGGAGCTACACAATGGACCAGTAGGAGGACATTTTGGAGTTGACACAACAACCCACAAAATCATTCATGTTGGATATTATTGGCCCACCTTATTCAGAGATACTCACGAATATGTAAGGAAATTCCGAAGTTGTCAAATCTCCAGTGGAAGAAAAAGAAAACCAGCTTTCCCTTTACAACCAGTCAACATTGATCAACCTTTTGAACAATGGGGATTAGATATCATTGGGGAAATAACTCCACAGTCCTCCAAACAACATAAGTATATCCTTACTGCTATTGATTACTTTACCAAGTGGGTTGAAGCAATTCCATTAAAGACAACAAACTCTGAAGGAATTATAGAGTTTGTAGATCAATTCATCATTACCAGGTTTGGTGTCCCAAATGCTCTTGTTTTTGATAATGCATCTTATTTCTCTAGAAATGCCATGTTTGAGTTCGCTATTAAAAAAGGATTTAAATTGAAATATTCTGCAAATTACTATCCCCAAGGTAATGGTCTAGCAGAGTCTACCAATAAAAATCTACTCAAAATTATTAAGCGAACTATTGAAAAAAATCATAAAAACTGGCACAAATCTTTAATATTTGCACTATGGGCTGATAGAATAACATAGAAGGCCTCCACAGGTACTTCTCCATTCAATCTTGTATATGGGAAAGAAGCAGTACTACTGACCAACCTAGTGCTTCCTTCTGTAGCCCTAGTTCAGTTTATTGAAGAAAGCCCCTCTTCTTCTATCCAACTCAGACATGATCAAATCTTAAAATTAGAAGAGGAAAGAGAAAAGGCCAAAATTACTCATGCAAAACATCAACAGATAATCAAGTCATCGTTTGATTCAGCTTCATCTAGTTCGAAACAGTTGCAGGTTGGTGATCTAGTTCTGAAATGGGACAAAGCCCATGACGACAAAGGTAAACACACCAAGTTCCAAAAGATGTGGCTTGGACCATTTCAGATCAGCGAGAAGATAGGTCATTCGACATTCATATTACAAGATCTATCAGGAAAGAGGGACTCTCTTCCTGTTAATGGCCTCATCTTAAAGAAATTCTTCAATTAAGGAGGTAACCCCTTCTCCTTTAATTTCAGTAGGATTTGTAGTTTTCAGGACCATTAGGAAATAAAGTTGTAAAATAGCTTCTATTGACCTTTGCTATGTTGAAAAGTTGTTCGAAAGAAGTAGTTTTAATATTTACTTTTGAAAATAGAAGCCTTAAACAAAAGGGACAATTTCTAGGAAATTAGGTATATTCACATTTTGAAAACCCCATTTTATTTTTGTGAAATATTTTCAAGATTTAGAAGTACTGTAAATCATTTTAATGTTTTAAAACTGGCCACAAAAAGGGTTATCAATATCAAAAATAAACTAATTCAATATTAGCATCTTCAACCTCTTACCTTGTCATCCATTCTCTCTTAAGGAGAAAATTGTCCCACCATTCATCCAAGTTTATGATTACTCAGAGTGTAATTCTAAAATATTTGATATAAAAGATAAGGGGTCTTATCACAAGCCTGCTTACCATGATCATTGGAAAATAGTTTAACCGACATTACCAACACTGCATACCAAAACAGGGTAATGGCTTATAAGCATAAGACAAGGGGCCTCATCACGAACTAGCTTGTTCGGTTAGATTACAACTAGTGGATGGCATTGTCAAACAGCTGGCCACCAAACCAGGACAATGGCTTTTTATCTTACAAAATAATAGAAAAGAAAAGAAATACAAAATATGAAAGCATATTTTGAATTCATTCTTTTAATCATACTCTGAGATGGGAGGGATCATGGAAAATCAAATGGTTAAAAGGTATCCCTGTCGAAACTATGAATGTTTGCTAGCAGCAGAGGCTCTACCTATGACAAAGGAGTCAATTAAAAAGGCTAAGTTGGAAAGGTGTTTTGTTTATCATTATCAACCAATAGAGGCCAATTTAAAACTTAGAATGTATTTAATTTTAATAAGAGAAGAAATTAGCAAAAATAGATTTTATTATATTCATAATGTACGTATACTTAGTTATATTAGAATTTTCCTTTTTGATAAGATGTCTATATAAACAAAGTTCAAATATTTCAATATTTCTCAGAGATAACTGTTTCTCCCAGCGAATCGCCAATTGTTGTGCTATACAACAACCCCCCATTTCATAAAATTTTACTTTCAAAATTATAATATGAAATGGGTCCCTTTTTAAATTGGTATCAACTTATCATTCCTCAAAAGGTCCGGAAGCAAACAAAATATTGTAAAACCTTTTGAGTTAATATATAATCGGTCTTATACTAAAAAATGAATAATTCTTTATTATTGCGATAAAGCGATCGCAAGATCGCATATCGCAATAACAAAGGATGCATAACAAAAGACCCACTGGTTTTCCCCGATGCGACAAGTGCAAATAACCATTGGCTATCGGTAAAATAAGCAATCATAACAAAAGGCCCCTCTCCTTGCTCCGATGCGATATCGCTATCGGCGATCAGGGAGTGCGATATGAATACAACGAAAAGTCTTCTCCTAAAAGCTCCCGATGCGAATTAGCGATATTGCTATCGACGATCGGGGATTCCACAATAACATAAATGAAACTACTCAAGCTTTCCTCCGATCCCTGATTGCGATAAAGCCAAGCACGACTTTCAAAAAGGATTGATATGGCGTAGGTATATTGTATTAATTATTATTAAAAGCGTTTCTCTTCCCGATAGTGATTCACTTGCACCCTGTTGGGCTAGTAGGGATCGCCTCTATCCGTAGAGGGGATTTACCTATCCATTCAACCTTCATTGCATTCAACAAAGTGAATGGAAGGAAGGTTCACTTGCGAGATCTTGGAAAGACTTGACTTGGATTTTACGAGATCTTAATCAAAAGACTCAACTTGGAAAGGGAGTTGTTTCATTTTTTTTTTTTTTAATGAGGTTGACACAGTAAAAGAACTATCCTCATAACCCTTGTTTCATTTTTTAACGAGCTTGACACAAGATCAGGAACTATGCTCCGATACAAGCCATTTCATTATTTTAACGAGGTTGATACATTAGCGAAACTATCCTCAAAACTCCTTGTTTCATTTTTTAGGGAGCTTGACACAAGATCAGGAACTATGCTCCACCCGAACTGCATCATAATGAACAGGAAGTCGGGGCTTCCAAGAGTGGCGCTCCTGATGGGAGGTCAATGTCTCGGAAGTCGGGACCCAATGCCCCTAGAACACTATGCACGATAGCGGCATTGCTGGGTACAGGCATGGGAGAGGTGGCCACGTAGTTGATCTGAGGTGAGACAGATGCAACTGGTGGCTAAGAACCAAGAGGGAAGGGCAATGGTGCTGGAGGGGCTCGGGGATGAGCGAACGATAATTGGTCGATCGTCACCATTCTTCCATCGTGTGGAAAGCAAACCACACGGAAAAGTGAAGAAACAAGGGCTCCCATGGCATACACATAGTCACGACCAAGGAGAAGACTGAAGTCTAACGGGCCTTGGGTAACCGATACGTCTATATAGACAGTCTTGCCTCCCAAAGTGATAGGGAACTTTGGAAGGATCCCTAATGGTTGACTCGTTCCTCCGTCGAAAGCGGTGAGATTCAGTGCGACAGGTACAAGCGATGGGGAACCCAAAGCTCGCCAAGTAGTAACGGGCATGAGACTAACCGATGCTCCTTCATCTAACACAGTGCCAGGCAGCGCCATATGGGAAGCATAGGCAGTGACCCAGAAAGGCACATGGGATGGAAGGGGAGGGGTAGTCAAACGACTCCAATCGAAGGAAACGACTGAACTACTTGGTGGAGGAACCATATGGTTGCCCCCTTGCTTGGAAGGAACCGAATCGGAATCAGCTGGAGAGCCTGAGATGGGGAAACCATCATCGAGCCTGGGAGAATCCGATGAGACGAGAAGAACATGGGAATTTGGCTCTTCTAAAACAGAGTGGTCGATAGGAGGTGAACTCCGGTCGACACTCTTTCCGACCAATGATTGGTCTGGAACAAGCTGGGCATAGCCAGGTTCGGGAAGAGGGGCCTGGACAAGAGAAGAATGCGAACCAATCTCATTGTCGAGAGGCGAATGATCTGCAGCTGTAGAAAGACATTGATATCCAACGGGGAGTTAGGGTGAGGGAGCTAGGAGACTTTCCAAAACAATGGAGGCTTTATCCATGAGTGGACAAAGGTGAAGGGGATGATTTCCTTCACAAAGTCTGCAAGGGATTTGAATCTTCCCTTTTCCCTTGTCATACCCAACTGATGAGGTAGCATCGCCGTGTGCCTCAGTGGACGATGAGGGGCGGGCCGGATCATGAGACCATACTTCTAAGATCCTGGGAATACCAGGACAATCACGAAGAAGATGGTCCTCCTTGCATAATCAACAAGGAAACT
>APFE030473084.1:0-15297 GCA_000404065.3 Pinus taeda | reverse complement strand
TGCGTGGAAATCAGAGTAGAGCTCATTGACCTCTGGCAAGTTGAAAACCTAGTTCAAGATCCATAATAGAGGGACTAGGGATATTGGTGGAATAAGCTGAATTGTTGTGTGGACAGCCTTTCCTTTCCGCGCATTATTGAAAGAAAGTAGACCTTTTTAGGTAGATCCAAGACACCCTCCAAGTATGGTGTTAAGGATAATGAGTGAATCACATTCAATGCCATAATATTGTAGCTTGGATTCCTCTTGCAATGTTTTCCTTGCATAAATATTGCTTTGAAGTCTTGTTGGAATACCCAATAGTGTGTGAAACTTCTTCTTAAGATATTCAACCTCCTCCATGTTATAAACCGTCATGGAAATAGATTTCCCTTCAAGGGATTTTATAAAAATTTGGAAAAGGATTCTTGCTAGCGTATCTAGGGTCAGAGGATGAGTACCCAAATTGTCTTTTGATGGGACCTGTATTTTGAGAGGTGGAGTGGGGGTCTGAGGGGACATACCTATAAAAAAGTAAAAAAAAACTAAGTAGGATCTAAGATCCTCCTTGTTGACATAATCATCTGGGATCCAAAGATGATCCATTCGATTCCAAATCACTGGAAAATTTGAGTGAAGCCCATTTATTTTTAACTTGTTGTGATCTGTTGGATATTTGATAGAGAGATGATCTAGGTTTTTCACCCAAGATTTTTCAAGAATCGCCATCCCCCGTCTTCAATCAAGGTTCATCTGAAACCAAGAAAATGACAAAGGAGCACATGTTCTTTGTAACTACAGTACCCACTAATCTATTTGCTCAACCCAGGGTTTGCATCATACTATACTACTATCATGACCTCTAGAAGAAATTTCATCTACGACTTGCACGATCCAACGGACCTATCGATTAAAAAATCTCGAAATGACATCCCCTCGCGGTAGATATATACGATATAGTGATGGCTTCCTCATTCGTAGAGCCTTCGATTTTGTGCTTGACATGAAAAAAGCAGATCCAACAAGAAAAAATGATGTTATCCATAGATCCTCACTGTCTGAAGCGTGATATATCCCAATGATAGCAGGATCTTTTGCACTTGTCAAACTACCCCACTAGGTCATTTATCTGTGGATAACAATCATATTTTCGAAACTTAGTCATTTAGATGCCATTTGAATTTATCAGCAATGAAAGGTGTTGGAATAATGTAGAAATGATATGTTAAGATAGAGTTGATGAGTTGTATTCTCGCAGTTAGTGTTGAGTCTATCTATCATGAGTTGTGTCTTCGTAGTCTTTGTAAGTTAGTTGTATGTGAGTCATAGACTCTATCTTCCATGTTGTTATAGTCTAGTAATCCCATCATTATATAATGGGACACATTGTGATATATGTGTGAGAAGTAATTGTGCACGTTTAGGCCTGAATTAATAATATTTTCCGTTGTGTTAAATCTATCAATTTTCCAATATGGTATCAGAGCTTATGGTGTGGAGTTGAGAACTAGTTGGGGGATTCATCTCCTACAATGTAAGGCTTATGCCTGTTCTATTGAGGAGGTGCAAGGCACTATTGTGTGTGGCTCGACAAGAACTATTGTGATTTGAATTAGTTGAAGAAATTGGAAGGTATGCAACACTCACCAAAAGGAGTGTGGAGTGATCAATTGTAGTGTGAGAGTCAATTTGTTGCAAGTGAAGTTAATGTGACTCGAGAGTAGGAGCTTCTCATCAACAAATTTTTGGCATGTGTCTAGAACTTTGTAGAGGAGATACAACTTATGTGAAGTCGATGGAAAATATGTTCCTGTGGAACGTTGAGCAGAGGAAATTGTGGAAAGGTAATCAACGTCAAACAGAGGGCTAGATTTGCAATGTTAGTGTGGATTGATGGGTCTACAAACCTATGTGTGTGTAAAGGCCAAAACCTAGATTAGCATTGCTCGCTAGTGCAAAAGTCATTGCCTCTCGGTGGAATTCCAAATCTACTTCGTAGATTTGGGAGTGAAGTTGTTGTTTTTTGTTGGGACAACCTTTCAGGAAAGGACTCCCACTCTGCAGATGTCAACTCTATGTTTTTTTGAGATCTGGTATGTGATATATATCCCTTGAGTAGTCAGGAGCGAACTTGAAACTGGAATGTGCACCTGTGTTTGATTATCGAGGATTTCATCAAAAGATCAGTGAATTTGCAGTGACACCATGGTTTGAAGGCCGAGTGAAATTTTGAACAAAGGCAGTATAAAGTTCTTTAATGCTGGTGAAAGTTTTTTCTGTCTCTGTCTAGAGTAGTGTGGAATTGTGTAGAGCTATTGTTTGAATACCTATCATAGTGATCATTTTTTTGATTATTTAGCAAGAGTGAACAGGTCATCAAGAGCATTTCAATTAGCTGTTTGGAAAACCAATCTGTGAAGGCAATGTGATTGTGTAAGGTGTGATTCCAAGTGGTGTGTTGAGAAGGCATTAAGTGCAATTCTAGAGGTGTTATTCCTGACGGTGAATAAAAGATCAGAAAGGCAATTTCTCCTTAGTTTTCTGTGAAGTTGTAACCATCCATTGATATTGAATCTGCATAAAGTGCATAGAACGACCATGGAGCATACTATTATTAGAGTATGTGTGAACCTAACCTAAGAGTTCAAAATTCAGCGGTGAGAGCTTTTCTTGTGGTATTTTTTGTCGACTGCAGAATGAACTTGTATGATGTGATGCAGTTGCTTATTGCTCAGTCGTGGTGGAATTAAGTTGTTGACATAGCCATTTTTTTCAATGGGTTGTAAAATTAAAATTAAACAATTTGGAAGAGAATTTAAATAATTTAAAAGAAAGTATCATGGGGCTAAGGTGGAAATGAATGCAGTGAGAAAACTCATGAGATTCCAAAGGAAAAATTTTTGGATGATCTAGCCACAACAGATGAATTTTCAATTAAAATTGATGAGGGATATTTGTTTTATGAAAATGAATTGCAGGTTATATTTGAAAAAAATTTGATTGACAAACTATTGTTTGCTGTTGATAAAGTGGAAGAATATGAAGAGGAAATTGTAGTTGCAATTAAAGGGACAAGAAATTTTGAAGATGTCAAAACGGATTATGATGTAGAGATAAAGTTTATTGAAGAATGGGTTGAGAAACCTTTTGAACGAATTGATGTAGGTCTCAAAGAAGTATCCGGAATAGTGAAGGCTCTTGAAAATGATCAAAATGGTCAACCAATAAATAATGTAAATGAAATGGAAATGGAAACAATGGTGGATATATTTGAATAAGTTCCTGGTATTTTAATGTATTGGAACCAAGAAGAAATAAAACATTATTATGGATTGATGAGGCAACAACCAAGTAAACAGGAAACTAGTGATGATGAAAATGAACTTGTTGAAAAAGTAGTTCAGATGGATTGGTATCATCCTAGTTGGAATAAGTAATATCCATACCTCATGATCTAGAGTAAGAAGAAGACTAAACACATTAAAAGAGTCTAAGTTTGGAGTAGCAAGTCAAAAAAGAAATTTCATGAATATGTTGATGCAAAGAAAGTTAAAATGAAGTCATATTTGTAAGCCTAGCTGAGACTGAGACGAGTCGGTATAGTTATGCATTGTTGAAAATTCATTTCTCCATTAACGGGGTATGTTGGAATAATGTAGAAATGATATGTCCAGATAGAGTTGATGAGTTCTATTTTCATAGTTAGTGTTGAGTCTATCTATCATGATTTGCGTCTTCGTAGTATGTGTAAGTTAGTTGTATCTGAGTCATAGACTCTACCTTCCATGTTGTTATAGTCTAGTGATCCCATCATTATATAATGGGACACCTTGTGATGTATGTGCATGAGGTAAGTGTGCAGGCTTAGGCCTAAATTAATAATATGTTTTGTTGTGTCAACTCTCTGGATTTTCAAATAAAAGCGACCTTTGAGAGTGCCATGATGAGACTAACCCTCAATGGGAGCAATCGTGTAGATCCTAAACATACTACAAACAACCCTAGCTTTCATATCTGAAATAATTTTCCCTATATAGTATTTTATGATGTTAATGTGATTCTTATGTATAAATTTATTTATATTTATGTTTTTCTAAGTTATAATTATTATTATTTTTTTGATATATATAAATAACAAAGTTAAAAAGAAAACTAAAATAAAGAAAATAATTGAGGATTAATTAAAAAGAGAAAAGGAAAAAAAAAACTGTAGGCTAATTTTTAAAAACATTAAAAAGTAATTTTGATCTCATAAAGATTATATGTTTTTCTCTTTTTTCCTTCTTTTTCTAATTGTTTTGAACATATAAAAATATGATTTTTATTTAAATTGCAATAGAAATTTAATTTATTTTTGCAATAAAAACAATCTTTGTTAAAGCTTCAAAGATGTGAAATATAATATTAAGGAAGAGAATGAAAGAAAAATTGTATACTTTGTTACTTCCTATATTAGTAATGACATAAATAATATCTTATTTCATATTGTACTTTGAAAGGTGATGAGAGGAACCACTACAACAATTAATTTGTATATTCCTAGTGTTATACCCTGTGTTCTAGTGAATACCTTTTTTAGTAGTTAACTATTGTTAGAAATGTCATGGAAGCCAAGATTTATCTTCTTGGAATAACTATGATGATGTAATTAATTGATTTAAATAATATAAAAAATATCACTTTGGATAACTAACTTGGAAAAGAACATGTGAAACAATGAGATCATTATTCCAATCCATAATCCAATGTGAATGGATAGGATGTAGATAAAACCTTCTGAAATCACTCCTAAAAAGCCCTAGGAGTGAATTTATGTGATTGACTAGATGGGGAGAGAAAAATCTAGGAAAATCACCTAGTGTGGGGGAAACAACACTCGAATGGGTGATTAAAGCACTATAGTAGAAAAGGGTGGCTCTAAAGGGAAATATAATCCTTAAAAAAATAGGAAAATCCTATGCTATGGAGATTGGGAGAACCCAGAAAAGTGGGAAGCCATTATCGAAAGTCTGTTAGGGGAAATGAGGCATACAAATTCCTTTACCATAACAAGAGAGGGTTGTCGATTCTAGGACAAAGAGGATCTCAACATGGGTGAAAACCGAAAGAGAAAGTTCATGGTTGGGGGCAAATAATTCTTTTCAAGTTACTTTGGCAGCTACTATAAGAATTTACTAGATAGGATTATTTTTCTAAATTTTGGTAATGATGTTTGTTGTAATGTACTTGAATGAAATTAATGATATTCTTTGAATGCAAACCACCACTTGGTGAACTTGTAGGTTGTTGTCTAATCATAGTACAAACTATGCGGTTTCGTAATAAGTTGGTCTCTTTGTATAATTTATTTACTTTAGAATAGAAAGATGGAGATAAATTAGAGTATTTTGTTCTATAATCTATTTACTCTAGAGATAGAGGTACAAATAATTTAGAGTAATTTGATTTGTAATTTATTTAATTTAGAATACAGAGATGCAAAAAAATTAGAGTATTTTAATATGTGATTTATTTACATTACATGCAGAGATGTAGACAATGGGAGTAATTTGACCCTACAACTAGGAATGCACGAAGGATTCCAATTATAATACTCGAATACAAGGTATTATTTAACTGTGCTAGAATATGATGAGAAATACAAATGTAACTACTTACAGGTATTAGTAGCAGCTAGACTTGTGTTTATTGTAATAAAGTCTGAGGAACAATTAATAATATAGTGGGGGAAAAGGGCATAACTGTCATTAGAGAAAATTGATTTGACATAACTATAAACTTATGACATTTTACTAGAATATGATGAGAAATGCAAATGTCATTACTTAACTAGACTTGTGTTTATTGTAGTAAATTCTGAGGAATAGTTAATAATATAGTTTGGGAAAAGGGCATAATTGTCATTAGATCAAATTGTGTTGACATAAGTATAAACTTATGACTCAAGCGCATATGCAGAACTGTACATGAAGCGAACATCTTGTATCAAGAAAATACAATGGGATTTACCACTCCTACTTTGACATGCAGCCACATAAATTCCATTAATTGTTAAGGTTATACTATTATGATTGGTAATCAAGATATACAAGTGCTTCAAGAAAAATGATAGAGGTTGTGGGCCTGTATAAAGATCAAATGAATTTAACCAAAGGCTTTAAGAAATCGTCTCACGGGTGGGCTGAAAGCATTTGAGAACATTAAAAGCATAATGTAATTATACTTCCGACATGAAGTGTTAAATGGGGATAATAAAACCCAACAACATGATTATAATGAAAGAGAACCTACTTGAAGTTGAAAAAGGTGAGAAAAATTCAGAACTGTTTGAGAATATAAAGAAGGAATTTTAGTTTTTATAGCGAAACCTCAATTAAAAACAACCAATTAGATCTTGAAGTGTACTCTTAGTTCAACTACTTCATACATTTGCGAGTAGGGATAAGCCAACATGAAGGGAAGAAAAACAAAAAAACGCAAAGATACCATAACATTGTTGTAAAATAACCACCATAGACAGATTCATGTTCACTTTGAACATACTGTAGGTTTGACTTATTGTCAAGCTCATTACACAGGTATATGAAATGCAGTCATAGCCAATATATTCTGATTTGTAGATTTGACAATAACAAACAAAAATAAAACTTGGCTGTATAAAATTCAATGTACAAGACTAATAGATGAAATTATCTGGTGTTTGGCACCTTAACCCCAAGCAAGGGTAGTATTCATAGAGTAGGAATTCTTCCATTCAACTAGAATGGCATAAATGAACTCCAACATCATAAATAAGCAAAAATAACCCCTTGGGGAACATAGTGTCACTCTAAGATTTAATAATTAAGGAAGTACTATAAAAGGAAGTCACAACAGTGCTCGAGGTTGGAAAAAAGGGAACATGAGTATAGGGAAACCTTTTTGCACCGAAGTGGAGCAGGTGTAGTCAACTAGATCTAGAATGAAAAGAGAGCACACAGGCTAGTAAATATGATGCGAACAATAACAAGGATTCTATCGAAAGCCTAAGATAATGAATCAAACCCTCTTACCTAGAATTGAAGCAAAAGAAGAACGACTTGAGTTAGCTGAAGTAAGAGAACGAGTAGGAAGAAAAAATCAGAGTTAATAAGGGAAAAAAATATACCTCTACAGTGTGACTATGGGATGAACGAGTGTGTTGGTGTCACGCCCCCTTCCAGTATATACACATAGCATAATTTATCAATAATCATTACAAAGGGTTAGATAGAAATCAAACATCATAATTTACTTTTAAAGGGAGAAAATTAAAGGGATTCACCTGTTGGTCAAATATGGCGGGGAAGACGAATAGCGTAACACTCTTGGACTGGAAAAACATAGAAAGAACCACATGTTCTCTACCATATAAACCCAAATTGAAATAGTTAACTTTAAGTTTTAGGGTCACCGTAAGGCCAAGTGAAAGTAAACACAATAACCCAAGATACATGGACAATAAAGCTTTGGTGGAAGGAGGGAACTCATTTAGGGGATCTCATCCATAGACTCAGTTTATAAATATCCATATTTATTCACTAACCACAAAAACCGCATTATTGATCTTGCTTTAAGAACATGCTAAAACAATTCAGAAGTTAAATTGAAACCTTGGTAGTAGAATAACAAGGAGGGTAGCAGTCAAAATGATAAAATAGAGTAGGGTTGAGCTTTAAATTATTTGGTAACGTGCTAACCATTTCGTTTTACTTGGAAATCTTGGACACCATGACAAATTTTGTAAAATAGGAACGAGAAACCCTTACTATTCATGACCACATCGATCAAGTGGTAGATTGTCGATGGTATGAGACAATAGGTGTTGGGGGGTTAAGGACTATGATAGAGTTCAGTGGCAGCCCGATCAGAGACCACCTGAAGCCACATCCAAACCATAAGCTTTAGAGAGAGGGTCACTAAAAGGAAATGATAGACATGGGTAGGATAGAGGAGTTAGGGTTTTTTGAAACATTCTTGAGTCATTCATTGATCAAGGGAAGATCTGGGACTTTGACGTCCTCCCACCTTGAAATCAATGAGGGGCCATGTGACTATGCGTACAAGGTACATGGCCAACGTTGAGGGCTAAGGTCTGGTCCAAGGACCATGCCACATGGACGCCTCCTTTCAATTTGGTGCTTGTGTATTGGCTGGGGAATAGTGGTAGTTGATGTATAGTGGAGTCTCGGTTGACTCATAAGGAACTTTAGTATGAGTAATCTAAGATGCATAGGCTAGGGTCTCTAATTAAGAACTGATAGGGAGACAATAAGGCACCTTAGTTTCCAAATGTAGTAACAAGGGTTAGATTAGTGGTGAGTTTCATTAGATAAATTATTCACACTGTAGGTTTTAACCCTGTACAGAAATTACCTGCATACGAATTCTAAATCACAGGAAAAATAAAGATGCGAGAACATAACACATAAAACACATATACACAAAGATTTCCCACTGGATCCCAAAACCGGGACTACCAGCTTGATTTTTCATTATATTCCTTTCAATGTTACAATACATATTTATACATGTCGAAGCATCCAATACCATGGACCGAAAACGATAGGTAGGTTGACCTAACCTAATATAGGGTCCAAAAAAAATTTTCCCGGGGCGCTACCTTGGACCGCGTAGAGGGCTACTCGCCCCCCTCAAACCCCCCGTACAGGGGGGCTGCCGCCCCCCCTGTAATCCCCCCACTGTGCAATCGGCGCAACCAATGGGGGGCTTCGCCCCCCCTCTAACCCCCCGTTTCACTACGTAGGTTAGTCGTGGAAAGAATATAACACAACCTGACAATATCCCACTTGTTGTTTTCTTTCCACATGGAGCCACAGGAGAGCTTAGTCATTATATTGCATGGAGTGTAGAGAAAGCACAACAAAATTTCTATGTAATTTAGATTTCTGAATATGCACTTCATATGTAATGTTGTTGAGTGTTTTCGTGGCCTCCATTCAACCACCTACTTACATCTCTATATCTTTAGCGGTTTCTAGAAATTGCTATAACGGTTGCAAAGTTTGCATATCTCAAGATTTAGATTTCATTGTGTTAAGTATGGAGGTGTTAAAGAAGCCGTGATTGTCAGTGGTGTAAAAGTACATCCTGCAGAAATGATTGTGGAATTAGAGTGTTCTCAAACAACAACAAAATGCAGACCTCACAAAAATAAGCAAGGACTATGCTACTATGCAACTATTACTTGTGTTATATTATGCTCTTCTTGAAAGACACAGTCAAATTGAAACATGGATATGCTAGGAAGAGAGTAGTTTTTTTGTTAATATTTCTGTTTACAATTTTTGCAATTCCATAGTATCAATGTATTTTTGTGGAGTGATATGTTTTTACTCCATGTACACAAAAGCTTATTTAAAATTTCAAACTTTTCTTAAGACAGAAAAGATGGAGATGTTCTATTGTTGATATTGCTTTTCACAATTTTTAAACTTTATTAGAATATGTGTGTGTGTGTGTGTGTAATTCTTTTTGTAGGTTTCATTTTATATTTAAGAAATTTGGAAATAAAAATAATTTTTATAATTTAGACAATTTAAAAGGCTAAGAAATTTCTCATTGTAACAAGTATTTTAAGAATTGTTCTTTAATCTCGGCATATACATAATATTTTAAGAGATAGTACTTTTCATTTTTTAATCCTTTTAATAGTAAATCATGATTTTTAAAAAATTGTACAATATTTTTATTCATTGAAGAGATCATGAGATTTCATTCTTATTTTAATAATGTTGATTTTCATCTTTATACTCTTTAAGATAAAGAGATATATTTGATCTTCTAAATTAAGGTAATAATTTCCTTATGTTGTTTTAGTTTTCTCTTATGGTTGGGTTCTTTATCACACCATAACTTGTCCCCGAATTTAAATGTAACAACAGCTTTAATATCATTTTAGATGTGAGAATAATTTTAATATCATTGATACCCAATAAAGTTATCTATTCCTATACTTTCTAATCATTTAGCCGAGACTTCTGGCAAACTCACTTGTGATAGACATGGTTTTGATTGGCCTATGAGGAAAAATTAAAAAGTTTGTAGTCATCCATGGTGTTTATGTTGTTTTTTCAATAGGGTAAGATTCACTTCTATGAGAAAGATATAATAGGATGTATTAATTTTAATTTTAAAATTATAGTCTATAAAAAGGAAATGGATTTTCTCAATATTTATTCACGATTTTTTAGATACGCTGCAATTCTAAACTTCGCAATCATATGAGATAACATGAGTAGAAAGAATCACAAAGAGGATCTTAATTTTATTCTATGACCAAAGATCTACTAATTTATGTTTGTTTTCTAGGCTAAAATAATATTTCCACTCTTTATTTATCCTTTACTCATTACTATAGTTATAGTTAATATTTTTAAGTAGAGTGATCAAATTCTTGTTGTTATGCACAAAATTATAATAAGTGAATTTTGGGATTTTATTATCATAACTTTTGTCTTGTTAGAATTAACCATCATATCCATTCTAAAGCAACAATCCTTGATAATTTTTAATATCTTATTGATATCATAATGGAATTGTCAAGCTCTCGACTTAATCGGCATGTTGTAGTGGATGTAATATCTTATCATGATGAGGATTTGAAAAACATGAGGTTGATACAATATTCAAGAGATGAACCAATTAATAGAAGAAACAAACCAAATGGACACAAACACTCTTCATTTAAATAGCATGAGTTGGGTGAGTAGGCGCCTTGGGCATTTTAATGTGCTAAGGGGCTTTCTTGATTATGGATGGAGATGCACACATGGTTCATATAGATGAGATGAGCGAATTTTTGGGATGGCATGCACGATTTCCATAACATGTCCATCACAATTTTGGTAGGGTGTGAGAGATGGGTTGCACAACATCAATTCATCAAAAGTTATTGACTCATTTTTACTGGAAAGATTGCATGAGAGGGGGGATGCACATCAAATAATGAGTTGAATAGTAAGCGAAAATGCCTAAAGAAAATTTTGAATTGACACTCACATCACATGAATCATGTGCAAGCATATCAATAGGATGTTAGATTGGGGAGCATGTAGATAATTTGTGGTTTTCTAACTAAATGATTTTATGAAGCACATCGACCCAATCTAGGCGAAGGGACATCTCTCATCATTGAGGAGAGAGGGCATGTTTATATATATGACCAAATGAATGAAGACAAAGGTATGGAGTAAAGTTGAAAGGAACATAAAATCAATTTGCAAGTTTCAAAGGAGTGCACACAAAGAAGAGAATAGGTTGCCTTGTCTACTGTAGTCGAGTGGAGTATAGGTGTGAGTTCTTGGGTGGACGATGACACGGAAAATGAGACTAGTTGCATACATGTTTCCTTTTGTGAGGTGAATCACCCAAGGATGGGTAACGTGGCACAAGCCATGCAATATTTGCATAAGGGTTTTGGAATACCACAAAGCAAAAGATTTTGTATGTAGGAGTTGCAAACTCATCTTGCATGTAGCTTGTCTCATGCCACAATCTTTGTACATGTGTATTATAGTAAATGGGTGCTAGGTCAAGTTCAATCACCCAACTATAAAACTTGTGTATTGTTGCATGGCATATATCACATGGTTATTTTTGTTTCTTTGTTGGAACAATCATTTAAGCAAGTAAATAACAATGACAACGCGTGTAATAAGATAAAGTGTAGAATGGGGAGGTGTAGTCTAGGTTTAGTATCACTAGTTTCATCTAGCTATTAGATTGAAATGACCTTGGAACCATATGTCATAAGAGGAAAAATAATTATGATCAATGTGAGACTTGTAAAGACATGAAAGATACATTGCCATAAAATCACTATTAAAAAAACTAATGAATATTAATATTTTTTTCTTTCAAATTTAAAATAAAAATAAGTTAATCTAGAGTTATTGTTTTCTTTCATAAAATTTCAAATCAAATATAAAATTCATGTGAATTAAAAATTTATTTCAAATTTATTTTTAATTTAATTCTGATTTTATTTTTTCTTCCAATAAAACAATCGTCCCCACCCTAGTGAAGATAATCTCTTCTCGCTTTTAGAGATTACACCCTTTATTTTTACTATTATGGTAGTGAATTGTGTGCATAAATATGCCAATACTTAAGTAATTTTATATTTCCATTCTTAAAATATACACAATGATATTTTTTATTGATTTTTTTAGTTAAAAATTATATAAAAATAAAAATGAGTTAGAAATTCTAAAATTCTTGATTCAAATATAATTAAATAACTAATTTTAATCTAGTTTATTATATAGCTATACTATTTTTATATTCATAAATTAGTGTGGAAAACTTATTTTAATCCTTTTAAATAATGCTCGTGGCATGTTGTTTGATATCCATTATTCATTTAAGAAAATAATCATTTAAATGTATTAAAAGTATTAATTAAAAAGGTAATCATTTAAATGATGTTCCTCGAAGATTATTTAATATCTATTGTTCAATAAAAATGTAATCATTTAAATGGGTTAAGATTATTAATTAAAAAATAAACCATTTAAATGGGAATGAATGTTTTTATATGCATTGTTAAATACAAAATTAATCATTTAAATGAGAATGAAAGTTTTAATAAACAAAATAGTAGATATGTATCATCATATGTATATACATTATGATTTATTCATTCTTTATATTTATATAAAATATTTTTCTAATATAAAATAATATATTATTATTATTTTACTATAATTTTTATAAAATTTATATTTATTGTTTTATATTAAATAATATATATTAATTTTTATTAATAATTTTTAAAAATAAATTCTATTCATTTTTATTGAGAAGAATTTTAGGAAATACACGTTTGTGAATCTCTTTAACATATGATTTTTTGCAACATGAATTCAACTAATCTCAGTCATTAAAATTTATTTATTAATATTAAATTAATGATAAATTTATTTGTTATAATTATTTTTATATTATATATTATATATATTATATATAATTTTATATTTATATATTTAACTTAAATTAAAATATTATATCATTATTTTCTAGGATCTTCAATACTTTTTGCATCCTTAAATGCAAACTACATCTAAGAGAGGAGATGGAATATGAAGTAACATACTTCAAAACCAAAAGAGCATCATTTTTCTTAATTGTTCTTATTTAAAAAAACAACCTAGATAACCATTGTCAATATAGTGGCTGCAATATGCAGAGACATAGATTACCAATTTAAAAGTAGAACTTGGCTACTATTAGCAACATAAAGAATAATAGAATTAAGGCAATGACATGTGAAAGATGAGCTAAGTTTCATAGAGATGGTGGATTTCTTTGTAAGATAGTGGCCACGCATTCCATGAACTCATCCATGAGTTAATATCATAGATGTAATTCCTCCATGTGGAGGAGAAGTTAATCTTTCCTTTTAATTTGATCAAACCATGACCATTCTCAATAGAATCTTGGTATGAAAAATGTAGGTCAATGATGTGTAGATGTGGACTTTGTTGGGCTAGAGGAGTTGCCATGTTAGGTAAATTCTTGTTGAATTCTTGTTGGTTATGTGGCCTTAGGCTTGAACTTGGGCATTGTTGTATGTTGCATGACCTTGGACACCCTCTCCCAAGGGAGCTCATTAGCATGGCATGATGGAGATAACAAAAAGAAGACTAGAGAGTTTCTAGAGAGGGAGGGAGAGACACTTGAGTGAGAGAGAGGGGATTCAAAAGGTGAATTACCACATGAAGAATCAACAAGATCTAAGCAATAGAGAACATGACCAATTATCACAATAGAGAGGGAGCCTAGGGTAGAATTAACCATTTCCAATTGTAGTAGAAAGATAATCGGACAAATTTAACATAAAAATACCACGCAAATGGATTATGTAACTGTTATGTACCACATCCCAAGAAGATGTCTGAGGAAGGAACTCAATGAGAGAAAAACCAAAGAGACTAATGCTCGACTAATGCTCGAGTCATTGATGTAGTGGGAGTTCCCATAGAGTGTTCATGGTGACCCTTTCTAGGAGGATGACCTTAGGCTCATGTAAATTAGACCACTACAAAAAGAGAGAAGTGACCCATACTAAGAGGAAAATGTCTCACTCAAACAAAACTTACAAAAGTAGAATGAGGGAAGGGACCAAGGTAGGAGTGCCTATCCCTTTAGACTATAAAGCTCATACCAAAAGGCTAGAAAAGTGCTTGATATAGAAAAACATAATGGGTTGGACCTAAAACTTGCTCGAATTAACTAGAAATAGTTAAGTGAGTACATTTCCCATTTCAATAGTATTTGAATTACACCCTTAAAGTATTTTCCTATCGAGATTCCTCTATATATTGGCAGATTTTAGGTAGCACATTAAATGGATCCAGCAATTACCTATTCCCCCCTACCGACCTACCAATCCTCTACTATGAACTCTTCCCTCTTTACCATTTTATTAATTTAATTTCAATTTGCACTTTCATTCCAATTTCCTCTTCACACCACTTCATTTGGCTGCCTCCCTGATCCTTGTAGAGACACCTCAGCACTGGTAAAAAAAATTACAATTACGTAACATTTTCAATGAATTGTTAGCCTATATTTGAATCAGAGTTGAGAAAGATAGTGCATGTTATTTGCATTTAAATATAGTGAAAGGACCTATATTTGCATGTTATTATACCTTTGCACAACTATAAAATATGATAAATGAGAAATTCTAAAAATAAGGAGCTAAATGAAGATTAGTTAAGCTGTAGCCTTACGCTGTAGGTGAGTTGGCAATCACAATGCAGTGAAGTTTGTAGCCTCATGCTGTAGGTGAGTTGGCAATCACAATGCAGTGAAGTTTGTTAGAAATGTAGGCTCCCACGAGTTCAAATCCCCCGAAATAACCTGAAGCTGTATAAAGGGGCCCCCTAAGCTCTCAGCCACTAACCGTAGAGCTGTATAGAGGGGCGGCACATGGAATGGTTGCCCCTGTTACTAATTCTAGTGTAATAAAAAAAGAAAAGAAAAGGAGATTACTTAATCTGCAATTTATTCCAGAATTGGTCAAATGCATAAATCAATTTCTACCCATTGACAAATTCGAATTTGAATATATAGGGCTCCCATTTGCACAAAGAAACGACCCATAGAAAATTAAAAAAGAAAACAACTGATAGTTAACATTTTAATGGAGAGCTGGTGAAGAATTTGGAAAATAACGGATTATTGTTGTCGGCATAGATTTAGAATTTGCTTTTCGCACCAAACTTCCGCTCTATGTTTTGTACTACGTCCTCTACAACGACTATAAAAATA